>JAECUM010013204.1:0-98410 GCA_016617855.1 Megalonaias nervosa | reverse complement strand
TGCCGTGCAAGATTGTTTATGCCAGTCCAAATGATCTTAAGACATGACCTTACCACTTCAGTTTGCGCTTTTTTACAGTGGTCAAGAGGTCTTCATAGGATCCGATGGCTGGTTGGTTCCTGTTGTGGACTTCTTTGTTGGTTACATGGTCAATGTATGAGATGCCCAAGATCTTGCGGTAGCATCTCATTTCAAAGGTTTGAATCCTTCTTTGTAGATCTGATGTGAGCGTCCATGTTTCACAAGCATACAGAAAGATAGATATGACAATAGAGCCCATCAGTCTTATTTTGGAACCAAAAGCAATGTTGGTATCTTTCCATATTGGTCTCAACCTTGTTATTATTGCTGTTGTCTAGGCAATCCTGCAAAATAGTTCTGGTTTGGAGCCCTCGTCTGTGATAATTGATCCCAAGTACTTAAAGCTTGTGACTCTTTCCAGCTTCTATCCACTGACCTTTATTTATGCACTGATGCCACTGGTGTTGTTTGTCATCAGTTTGTTTTTTTCGGCGCTAATTTCCATACCGTATGCTGTGGAGGTTGTGACGAGGCGTTCAACCAAGTCAGTCAGTTCTTTTTCATCTCCTGCTAAACCATCAATATCATCTGCGAAGCGAAGGTTGGTGATTGTTCTTCCTCCAATGCTGACAGTGCCCTTGTGGTTATGCAAAGCATCCTCCATGGTCCTTTCCAGGAAATTGTTGAAGAGTGTAGGTGACAGTATACATCCCTGTCTGATTCCAACTGTTGTTCAAAACCAATCTCCTCTGTTGCCATTGATGAGGACAGCACTGGTGGATTTCTCATAGAGGTGCTCAACAACCTGCACCAGGTACTTCCTCATAGTTGCTCAAAAGGCTGCATGCCATACCCTATCAAAGGCCTTTTTGAAATCTATAAAGATGTGGTATAGATTCTGCTGGTGCTGAAGGTATTTCTCGCAAAGGAGTCTGAGACTGAAGATTTGTTATGTGGTGCTCCTTCCTGCTTGGAAGCCTGCCTGCTCTTCAGTAATAAATTTCTCTGCTTGAGGCTTTAGTCTGTTGAGAATTATCTTCTGCATGACTTTGCTCGGGTGACTGATCAAACTGATGGTTCTGTAGTTTTGGCATAGCTGTAGGTTTCCTTTCTTGGGAAGCACGATGACCAAGGATTGAGTCCATGTGGTGGGCCATTCTCCTGTCTGCCATATCTTGTTGCAGATTGTTGTTAGGACTGTGACTATCTCTTCTCCTCCTGCTTGAATGAGCTCTGTTGGTGTGTTGTCAATGCCGGCTGACTTTCCTTTCTTTAGTGACCTAACTGCAATTTCTACTTCTTCACGAAGAATGGGGTTGTCATCAATTTCTTCTGCCTGAGGGCAATTTAGTACTGATTGATCTCCTTGGGTCTTATGATTGTACAATTCTGAGGATCTCTTGATCAGGTTTGAATATCGCCGGAACACGAAGTTTTCCAGGAGCAAGTATTGGAAGTGACCATGATTTATTAATGAAAACGTTTCGCCTTCACCTGAAAATGATCAAAAAGCCTAACCAACCAAGAATCAGATTTGACCTTGAAAAATTGAAAGATCCAAAAGTCACAGAAGCCTTCCAAGCAATGATAGGTGGTAAATTTTGCACCTTTGATAGCCCTGGACAGCCAAGACGCCGACCTAGACTCCTTAACAACCACATTCAACACAGCTGTGACTAGCACAGCTAGCGAGATCATTGGCAAATATTGTCGAACAAAGAAACCTTGGGTCACGACAGATGTCCTTGACCGATGCGACAAAAGAAGAGAACTGAAAAAGGGAAAAAGAGATAATGAAGGAGCTAGAAAATACAGAGAGATAAACAATATGATCAGGAAAAGCATGAAAAAGGCAAAGGAATCCTCGATAGAAAGACAATGCTGCAAAATAGAAGACAGTCTAAGTAGAAATGACAGCAAAATGGCATATCAGCTGGTGAAAGATCCCACAACCCATAAACAAGGGAAAACTACCATAATCCAAGACAAATCAGGAAAATGCCTCACAAAAGATCAAGAGATCCTCAAGCGATGGATGATTAGGTTTACTTTAAATGCGATTATTAATTAATTGAAGTTCATTAAAGATAAAAATGAAGGAAATAGAGAAGATACTAATTAGTTTAGTTAAACTTAGAAACATTTTTATGTATACTTTATTTCAATGTTTTGACGCAGTAGCTTTATTTACTTTGCTTTGAGTTTTCTGTATTAGGAATTCCGAAGTTAGAACAAAAACCATTACAGAGTGTAAAATGCAAATCCTGAAAATAACACTACACAGTGAGAATATTAATCTTTATAAATATCTTAATTTGAATACAGGAGTTATTAATTAAAAAGTATGCTATGCAACACTAAAATAAACTATGAGCAACGCATCACATCTTCATTTATACGTTCTAATTATTGCTCCTTTTTATTCTTCAACAGCTTTAATAATCAAAGAATTAGATAAGACGCTCACAAAGAGAGAGCTAATACGTGGACATATTTAAATATACATGTTCATATAATATGTATTGTGTATTGCTTCATATAAACTCTTCTTTTAGGCATCGTCAGCTGGGGTAATGGTTGTGCCTTGCCAGGATATCCTGGCGTCTACGCCGATGTCAACCATCTCCAGAGCTGGATCGATAGTAACTTGTAACAGACAGTCTTTAATACAATAAAGACATGAATGAACTTACCTATATACTTTTTTGTTTGTTACTAATATCACCACCACCCACCCACCCCACCATCCCTGTAACCACTACTGAACAGTTTAACATATTTTTACGGAAGCCCATTAGTACCAGGTAAAAAAGATCAAATTTGCGTTTTCATGAGATAGTATTGTGTTATTACGAGATAGTATTGCGTTATTACGAGACAGTATTGCGTTATTATGAGATAGGATGGAGACTCATTTCTGATACATAGGATTTACGTCTAGGCTGATTTTAGATTTTAGAACATGGTGGATATATTGCACATAGATACTTTGATAAGATCCTATTTCAGATTAAAAGTTTCACAAAAATATATGTTAGAACTTTTAGCATATAATCATCAAATTGTAATAAGCAGACGCACATTGCGAAGAAAATTGAAGAATATTCAACTCCCCAGGAACGAAAATAAGACAGATCTCATTCAGGTGGCCGCATTTCTTCAGAAACAGATAGAGAAATCTGGTTGTTTGCATTGATACGTATGGATGTACACAAACTGCTTTATTGAGGGTCTTGTTGTCGATCGTGAAAGTGTCAGAGTTCTGTTGCAAATTACTGATCCTGAAGGAGTCGAATTGCGGAAAAGCCGACGCTTGAGACGCCGCATGTATTTTAATAATGGGCCCAGCCACACCTGGCACATAGATTCTAATGAAAAACTAAAACAGCAGCAGAGAGGGTGAACAGACCATTTTGCCTGAGACCTTATTTATGAAAACTAAAGGATCCTAGAAAGACTGAAAATACAGGGTCAATAACGTCAAACCGAATCCATTAACCGAGCACATTTCGTTGTTGCGGCCGCAATTGCTGCGGAGACCGCGTTAACGAAATCTTGTGGGTTAGTTCTTTTTTGTTGCTCGTTCATTGACGTGTATTTTCCAAATTTTTATGCGACTCTTTTACGTCTAGGTCATGTACGCGTGGTCTCACCCTCTCTGCTGCTGTAATTAACCAAATATTTTATCAAGTCCGTTACGATATCTCGACCTCGGATCATGTAAATTTATTGTCATAAAACCAAACGGGGTAGCTTGTGCTTTTGAAAAAATGTTTTTGAACTTAATCATATCCATGTCCCCTGAACACCA
This sequence comes from Megalonaias nervosa, assembly GCA_016617855.1. NCBI lineage: Eukaryota > Metazoa > Mollusca > Bivalvia > Unionida > Unionidae > Megalonaias > Megalonaias nervosa. Next base: position 94,578 of record JAECUM010013204.1, on the reverse strand, counting down.
AGTATAATAAATATTTTGCAGCGTATGATTATCAACTCCGTTAAACACAACTAAAATATTACAGTCGTCTCTGATTACTTTAGGTATTTGCGTATATCTTTGAGTAACATAAATCACGTCTGTGTTTTTATGTCTACCTCGAGAAAATATCCGAGCTGGATTTAATTGTTTGTCCAGCATAATATCATCGTATACTACTAAATTATTAATAAGTCCATCAAGGTCATCTACAGATGGCGCTTCATCAATACTGGTGATAAAATCAATAATATAATTACCGTATTCATCCCCTTGACTCTTCAAGGACTTTGCATTTTCATTAAAATCTTTAAGTACTTCATAGCATCGTTGATCATCTACAGATGGTGCCACTAAATATAACTTATCCCACTTGAGCCATCTCATTATCAGATTAAGCAATAATTGCGTCTTACCACTTCTAGATGGCCCAATTATTATCATCCTGATTGAATTCTGTAGCGCTGGGTGATGTTTGACTGGCTCTTGTTTTCGTGTCGCTGAGAAGTTAATTATATCCATAATAATAGATAATATGAATCCATATTGTATTCGATGCAAGGCACCCACCCCCACCGTTGGTGATACCAGTGGATTAACAACAATAATAACAAAAAATAAAAAACGCGCACTAACAGGTAAGTGTGAAAAGTGTGGTACAAACAAATATAGATTTATCTCCAGTGATAAAATCACGGACAAGTCTACGAAAACATGTGGTGATATCGCTACTTCGTTGGAAAAATTACCAGGAGTTCCGTGGGCGAAGTATCCCGGAGAAAACATTTACCGGATACAATTATTGTGGTCCTGGAACTCGACTTGATATCCGACTTGACGAGCGAGATCAACCAAGACCAGGAAAGTATCCAATAAATAAGATTGATCAAGCGTGTCATGTTCATGATGTTGCGAATAAAAGCAAGGATTTACAGCAACGACATATTGCAGATGTGAAGTTGATTCATGCGTTAAATTCTATACCTGATAAATCTCTCAGAGAAAAACTTGCTAGTTTTCTAGTGAAATCTGCTATGAAGGGTAAATAATGCTAGGGGCTGGTAATTAATTATATAACTATTATAATGGAATCGGTTTATTATAGCCCAAGAGGATATTGGAAGGGCAGAGCACCGATTAGTAAACTTTATGAAGCAGCAAAAGTCTCACGTGTTGTAGCTGCAGCGTGGTTAGCAGGACAGGCAATATGGCAAATCTATCTACGTCCACCTAAAAAAAAATTCAGTATGCACATTTTGATGTCAGCGCTCCCAATGAGGTTCATCAAGCAGATATTTTGTTTTTACCACACTATACTATTAAAACACGTAGACGTTAATCACGCACATACAAGTAAGCGTTAACTGTTGTTGACGTTGCAAGTAGGTATAAAGAAGCAAAACCATTATCAACTGAAACAGCATCTGAAGTTGCATCTGCGTTTGAACAAATTTATCAACGACGACCGCAAAGATGGCCATAGTTGCTACAAGTTGATCCTGGCAAAGAATTTCTTGGTACAGTATCATCGCTGATGAAGCAACATAATGTCAAAATCAGACGAGGACACACCGCAATTCATCGTGATCAGGCAATAGTTGAACGATTTAATCGAACACTCGCTGAGCGGTTATTTGGATATCAGTATGCGCAGGAAATAATTCAAAAAGACAAGAGATCTCGTGAATGGGTTGCAAGATTACCAAGTGTGATAGCTGCGTTAAATAATGAAATTACTCGTTCAATTTCTATGAAACCAATTAATGCGATTACAAAAAACATATATACCAATACAACGACATGACTCTCTCTCTCTCTCTCTCTCTCTCTCTCTCTCTCTCTCTCTCTCTCTCTCTCTCTCTCTCTCTCTCAACCAGTACTGGGTAATGTGACTGTGAGATATTTATATGAACCCAGTGAACTTGAAGGGGGTAAAGAAAGAGCAACTGATCCTATCTGGAGTGTGACTACACATAAAATTTCTAGGTGGTTAGATCCACGGGTAGACCTGCAGTCTACAGACTGAATTCAACTGCTCCTCAGCGTGGATTTCTACGTGAACAATTACAAGCAATTCCTGAAGACACACAATTACCACCGCGTTCACTTTTGTAAACTGGCACCCCTACGTCGATTACATTCAAGACAGGTCAGCATCACATTTTCGCGTGTGTGACCAATACTACTATTAATTCTATCCACGGTAAATTGTCTTGAATTATTATTCGAATATTCCCATAGCATATTACAGTTACAGCTTGCACAATGATTATTCTGTTGTTGTTTTAGTGTTATAATAAATTCAGTATCAATATCAAAGTCGCGATTATTTTTTTTGTCAAACTGTTTATAACCAGATAGTTTTTTTCTTATTACGCCATTGCTAGCAGTTTGATTATTATTTTCTGTAAAATTCATAATAACCCTGTGTAGTTGAAATATTCTTCTAACTCGAGACACTGCAAGATAAACTAAATTTGACCATTCGATTCTATCATCGACAATCCAAATATTTGTATCAGTAATAGTTAGTCCTTATGACGAATGAATCGTTATAGCGTATCCTAGCTTCCACGTCGATCTATCCATGCTCAACGCGCTCTCAACAACATCAACAACAACCAAAACAATATCATTTAATACAAGATTTTGTTTTATATTTGCTCCTGGAATCTCAACATTAACATTCTGTCGTCGAGTATCTGCTGGGCGATAACACAATGGTACAGGTAGATTTGAAATTTTTTCATTATGTAACAGAAATAATTTCTCTTGTAATTCATCACGAACTATCTTTCTACTTACAACTATTAAATCATTTGGTCTCCATAAATTCCAAAAATCATTCACAGGAGCTTCCGGAATTATTTCACGCATTAGATCGCATTGTATTTTATCTGGCTGTAGTCTGATTAATCTTTTAAATTCTCTCAAGGGTTCATCAACAGCTCTATGATCGTCAGTTATCTCCTCATAGTAATCCACAAACGTTTTTAACCACTCGTGTGGAGACTGCCCAACAAAAGGTTGCGATTGACCATGATCGCCGCATATTATCACAGCAGTATTTTTTGTCAGTAACTAATCAAGAAATATTTTTAATATTTCTAACGACACAGTACAAATTTCATCCCAGATGATAATCCGGGGTATATATTTTTCCCCCATGCGTTCAGGTGTCCACGTATCCCGGCACCATCTGAAGAAACCATGATACGTGCATGATTTTACTCCTCGTTCATTTATTTCTCTGGCTAGTCTGTGTGTAGGTGTCAGCACAATCATATCAGCGCAGTACAAAGTACCGTGCCGAAATAATTCAATAGCACGTGTTGTTTTTCCAGAACCTCCAGTCCCATTGAGATAAACGGTTTTATGTCTGGCCACAGGATCAAACACAGATGATGCTGATGATTTTAATATTTGATTGTCATTGCTGTCATATATTTCCTTGATTTCAACGTCTGCAGATTCGGAATAGTCAAGTATATTTTCCTGTTTTATTCTCCATGATCCCCATTCACCAGTACCGAGTAGCGGTTTTAGGAAATCTAAATATTTTTTATTTATATAAAATGAATCCGTGGCAACTCTGACCGCGTAACAAGGGAATCTGCTCATCAACGACATCAAATTTATCGAAACGAAAGCGAGCATCGAAGATGTTAAATGAGTAAATTGCGGTGACTCACCATCAATATAGCTCACGATTGTAACTAATTTAGACCCGTCTGATAAATAAGCATTACTCTGACTTACAAATGTGTTTTTTCCCGTTGTATCAGCAATTATAAAATCGAGTTCAGCATCGTCCATAATTAATCTTGTACACATTCGTTTATGGTCATATGATCCTCCTTGACTAAATTTTCCAATTATTTTCCTACCAAGATCTTTTGCAATTTTATTTTCATAATCAATCATATCAGGATTTTCATCACCTGACTCTGTCAGGGAATATTTCTTTTGCTGTGGTAACCAAACTTGTTTCTGCGAACAATACAATATAATGGCTTCGTTTACGTTCAACGACACTAAAATTCCGGTATCAAGCATATATCGTAATAGTACAGTTGGAGCCCAATATTTTTCTGAGAAATGTCTTCCAAAACAAACATAAACAATTGGATGCAGATTTTCCGCAAACTCAAATGACTCTATACAAGAAAATCCAGTTAAGTCAAAATTTGGTAAGAGTCCATTTATCGCAACTCTGGTTATCTCGTGTGTGGGATGTCCGAATCTTTTAAAGTATTCAGAACATTCTCCATATCCAAGAAAACTTCCAGGATAACACGCTACCATATCAACCGATATAATATCTTTATAATCGTATTTAGTATTCCACAATCCGCCATGTCCTTATTCGATACAATTGTGCTGGATATTTTCAAGAAATTCCAATCGTGTCGGTTTCCATGAATTTTTCTCCTGAGCAGCGTGGGCAGCAACCGATGGAACGGTGAAACAATTATTTAGTAATTGTTCAACCTTGACATCCTCAGTGGTATATTTCCGAGCAATATTTTTCATTTCTTCGTGGAGTGATTCTGCACGATAAATGTCACCGCTAGGTCGTACAAACTGATCGTAGTTTACGGATTCTGAACTTCGAAATAACCACACGGACACAGGGTCACTCTTACTAATATCGCTGATAGCGTCGAATTTATAATCGCTGTAAATTTAACTGTTCTATGTCGTGGAAAAATTGTTACCGCGGATGTCCATGATTGTGCGTTATGATCAATGATCGTTATAGAAGCTCCCCTTGATGTATATTTCGACGCATACAAATTCTCTCCGGTTAGTGTCTTCACTGTTATTGGGAATTTTAATTTCTTTTCTAGTTTAGCAACGTCGCTGATAGATGCTCCAGTATCTTTAACTGTTTTTGCCCAATTATTTATTTTTTTACGTCTTAGATCTGTTAAACCGTTTCCGCGTATTGTTTTTGAGAAATGTTCTATAACTCGCTCAGCTACGCAGTTTAGCCTTGACCCTGTCAAGGACAATTTCATTGTTTTGAGATTATTAACGCTGGGTTATCATTTAGCGGATATATCGCATAAACAACTGCAGTTACAGGATACGCTCGTTCATAACACGGTTTATCAATACCAGTCAGTGTTCCTGGTTTGGATTTTTTATTTAACGTAACAGTATTATTTCCAGTATCAAGTGGTACAGGGTCACGTTTATCACGGATAATCCAAGTGTCGTCATCCGTCTGCACAATAAATTTTACCAGAATAATATATCGTTGATTGTCGAGATAGTTGATAATATTTCTTCCTAGTTCGTCATTCATTCTGACATCGACAACACCGCTGGTGTCGGCAATAATTCTGAATGTTGACCAAGTATGAGCCGCACCATCGTTGCGAAATTCTTTCTTGGCTTCAGGGATACGATCAGTTATATCGCTATTTATCAAAGCTAGATCTTGCATCGAAAAACTAAATTTAGATTTTGGTAGTTAGTCAAGATCGAATCTTGCTCTGGAAGGTTCAATTGTGGATAATCTCTCAAATTTCTCCATGCTATAATTAAGGCAAAAACATGTTTAATTAGATTTTAATTATATATATAATGATTGAAGCAAATAACAAATGCAAGTGGTTAATGATCGGATTTTCTCTTTCTTGTAATATATCCTGTGTAAATGAATTCTGTAGTTACCACATGCAAAGTTTTCGCAAAGGGAGTCTAGGACCGAAACCGTGTTTACGATGCGGTGTTGGTTTACGAGGAAAAACCCAGTTTTGTGTACGATGTGGTGGTAAAATATACAGAGAGCTGAAACGATATTATGATAAGAAATATAATAATGAATCTCCCATAAAAACCGCTGAAGACTATTTCGCTAAATTTTCAAAATAATCATTTAGGCAAGTAATATTACTATATAAATGGAGCAAAATGAATTTGTGAAACATCCAATAATTAAAAATTATGAAGCGCCTCGTGATGGTGTCATCGGAAACTGCAGATTAAAAAAATCAGTCGGAAATGTTGATAATACTGGTTATTTCAGATTTACTGTTGGAAAAAATATATCTATCTCATAGATTCATATTCGAATGTTTTCATGGCCCGATCAAAGGTGGACTTGTAACCGATCACATTAATTCAGACCCGAAAGATAAGTCTTTAGGAAATTTACGAATTGTTACACAGAGTCAGAATACTGCATGTGGAAATACTGGGAGACGTAAAATGTTTGAAAAGAGGGCTGTTAAATCTGTAAAAACACAGACTGGTGAAGAAATAATTTTCCCATCAATGAATGCGGTGGTAGATATTTTGACATTATCTCACCTTCAATAAAACGTGTTGCAGAAAAAATAACCAAATCAGCATATTCGAAAAATTTCGAACAAAAGATTAAATTTCGGTAAATACAATGAAGGGAGATAAATCTGTCACCGTGACAATGTCACGGCTGATAGAGTAAGTGCGCAGTTGTCTCCCTTTTTTTTGTTATTGAGCACATGACCACATATTTGTATTCAGTAATATATATGTCTAATCCCTCAAACACTGAAGTCTGAGGAATCTACTTATTTCATATGATCAAACACAAAAATCTGAATTCTCCGTGATGATATCACGGTGATAAAATCACAACGAACCGCGCTATAGTAGATTTTTCAGATTTTACGTAAGTCGTGTGTGCGATATAGTCATTATCAATTTTGTTTTGTTTAGACAGCAGCATGCGGATAGAACTGGAATATATCGATCCATGCATTATTGCTAGTTAGTTCTGGCTAGCTTGATAATACAGTATTTTCAACCAGGTCAGAAATGGCTAAAATGTGTAATATTGTTGATTTTTGCGATTTATTTTATATTTTATTCAGAAATCTGGTAGTATATACTGATCACAGAATCTGGTAGTGTATACTTATCATCCTTGACCTAGTCAAGGTGACCTAGTCAAGGCTAGGTAACTATATAATTATTTCTGAAACGTATATTGATAACTGAAGTTGGTGGTCTAGTGGTTAGCACTTCTGACTCTCATACTCGAGGTCCTAAGTTCAGTTCCCATAACTGACACTGTCGGTGGTTTGGCCCTGGGATGCCAATTTTTCTAATTATATTAACTCAGAAATATACTTTTATTTAAACAAATATTTATCATATAATGAATCTTGAAAATATTAATGCTATTATTGTTGCTATTAAGCAATTACAACACAACGGTATAAAAATATCTGACGAACTTAATCCTGAAAAATTATACGTTATTTTGAATCATTAGAATTTCGAAAATCCGAAAATAGATATACGCTACCCTCCGATTATAGATTCATAAAGTTGATCCAACAGGCGATGTTACAATCGCTGGCAGCAATTACAGACACACAGGTAAAATTATTTGCTCCCCTTTCACGGTATATCGAAAAGGTTAGGTCAGAATTATCTCACGAATACGAAACAAAAAGACTTGTACACGCTCGTATAAAACAGCTGAAAGATATTATGTCGATGACGGAGTCAATGGCGAAAGATAGCGACGAGTGTGATTCCGGTGCTAATAGCACCGATGGTGAAAGTGACTGTAGTGACGTTGACAACGAAACCAATGGTGTCACCTGTAATGTTGTTACGGACCGAAACAAGAAGGATAATTAATTTCTGCCCCCTTGACGTTGTCAAGGACGAAGTCAAGAATATAATCACGGACTTAGTCAAGGATAAAATCAGGGATAAAAAAAATATTTTATCCTTGACTTAGTCAAGGAACAGATTTTTTTTTTTGCTTGGTTTTTCTACGATGACGCTCTATTAGCGTACATACAGATTTATATTTAACGTCTCTGACCTAATGTCCAACAAGTGTTCAGTCTGGTCAGTAAGTTTGAAATGTACCCGCGATAAGAGTGAATTATGACATCTTAAATAAACAACATTGATTGGTTCTGATACAATCAAGTATCCTGGTGGTACCTGAGACGTAAACGAATACAGAATGTATCCTTGCTGGGCTTAATTGGATTTTTCAGCGTCAACTTGATAGCTGCCATCAATGACATCACAAACAAGGTTGACTACGATCATTGAAGTAATACTAACGATGCCCGGCGAAATGTGACGACCTTCGTTGTAACGATTATTATTATATCTGAGAATATCTTGCGGTGGGGTTACTTTTTTCCATGATTCAAGGAATTTTGGAAAATAATCATCAATAACTTTGCTAGGATCAATAGGATCTATTATTAGCGATGTAACTTCATTGATGAAATCTTGAAACTGCGCATGCCGCATGAACGATTTTAATTATGGTGTACATTTCTAGTTACAATGTGCCTAACATATATAAAATCATGCGATACTTGATTCAAGTGTTGAATTCCATCGATGATGCTTTTTTTCGTATCTTCGTTGTAATGTTGCATTATGATTTTGAATAAATTACTAACATCACGAGAAACTCGTTCAAATTCATCACCCATTGCTTCAGTTATATCAATGATGGGTTGTTTACTAAAGATCCAATATAGAGGTCCCTCTACATAAATTTCCTTCAAATCAGGAATACTTTCAGTGCCATCGATAAAATATTTATCAACGGTGCAGGGGTAAGTTTTTCTGTATTCGGGTAATTTTATGAATTTTTTTTCGGTTGTCAGAAACTCATCTCGTCGTGGTTCTGGTGGTCCATTAACAACAGGTGGAATCTCGGGCCATCCTAATACTGATCTGATCGAAGACTGATATATGTCAACGGCGTAATCTGGCGATAATATTTAAATGGCTGATGATAACGTTAGCTCATGAACAGTAATAACTATTTTTTTTATTCTTTTCCTGTAATGGATTTAATTCTACGTTGGAATTCTTCATTGATCTGTTCCATCTGATAACTGCCCGTTGGAATACTGACTACTTGCCAATCAGGAGTTCCGTTGGGTTTGTTTTTATTTGCAAATACTAATGAATTATTTGGCTGAAGTCCACCGAACGATTTCGACCTGATATTTGGCCAACTGTGATAAACTCGTAATTGCGCTAATGCAATTTCTTTTGCTGGCATTGCAGTTTGAAAATTAATACTGAATTCAGGATTAGTTGAACTAGCTGATATCATTGTAGTTCTTACCGGAGCAGTATTAGTGACGATTTGCTGTAATAATTCCCTTGACATAGTCACGGACTCAGCCAGCGACGTTGTCATTATTATACTATTATTATTCTAAATCCCTGATTTCTTCAATACTTTCGTCAAATACTTCATTGTAGATTTTTCCCATTAAGCTGAATTCTTCATCGGATATTCTGCCATCGTTGAACGACGACGAGATCAACGATGATAGTATGGAATATGCTGTTGTTGCTGCGTGCTGTTTTACAACATACTCGTGTAATTTTGTGTTCGTGCATGTATCTATCTTTTTTGCAATAATATTAAAAATACCCGCGATAGTTGCTGCGGATGAAATGATAATTGTTACAACTACAGGCACAGTCATTGTTATTGTTGATAATATTACACCGGTTCCAGCAATGAGCGCATAAACTGAATAGACAACTATGTCAAAGACAACCACGCGTCTTCGATATTTTTTCACTTTTATTGTATAATCGTCGATGATATTTTTTAGTTTAGTTTGCCACGCACATACTTAATTGTATCTGTATTTTTGAACGTCTATCATTATATTTCTATCAAGTACTTAATTGAGGTGTTTCAGCTACAAATTCAAGACACCACCAGTAAGACGCTGTGGTTATTTTTTTATCGGATGGTTCAAGTATAAATATTTCTTCGGTATCTTTATTTAATGCAATAGACACAATTCCAGAAAAATTATCGGTTGAATGACGCCATGGAAATGTAGCAAATATCCTAAATTTTGCACCACTAAATACGGACAGTCTATACACACCAGTGACTTCCGCGGTATGTTTGATAGTGTTATTTTGCGGTGTCCATGTTGATGATCCTGATGATACTGTGTACACGATATTGTTAATTTGTTTGTGTGGAATTTTAACGAGATTAGTTTTATTGACGATATTAGGAATTCCACTGATAATATCGTTGATTCTCGCATTTATATCGGTGAGATTTATGTCAACAGTTAGTGGAATTCCAAAAAATTCATTAAAGGTTCTTTTTATGTTTCTGCGAAAATTCAGAAACAGTTGTACTTGATTAGTAAAATCAGTTTTGAGTGTGGTCATTCCATCGTTGATTGTAGTTAACGAAGTTGTCACTGGAATTTCCTCATCATCGACATATTTCTTCGTTGCAGCGTAGAGATTATCTGTTGGTTCTCCTACATTAATAATTTTATTGTTGTTCATGTTAATGACGCCGTTCATGTTATCACCGGATTTTAACAACCTATCACTGATCGACGACGGAGTAACAACTCTTGGAGCAAGTTTGCCCTCTTTGTCATATACAGCAATAAGACCTTCTCGCGATAATCGATTACGAATAATAATATCGGTGATTGAAATATTACTCGTCTTCAATTTTCCTTCACGGTTCTGAAATACAACAAGTTCGTTTGGATCAACGTTGGCAAGATTGAGCAGTTCAGATAATTCATCATTTATCTGCCTTGTTACTCGCTTGAGTAAATCTTCATCTGGTGCTTGTTGGGTTCCGAACGTTGTTCAGGTTTTAGCTGATCTTCCGTAAATATCTACTATAATATTATTAGCGATTATTTAAAACAGAACTCGTATATTCGTGTATAGCTTTATGGGGTGTTTTTTTTTTAATCTTGATACAGCATCAAGTACCGCCAGTGCTTCACGGCCACATATTGGAGGATCCGTTAATGTTTGTGTTGGTAACGTTGAATACCAGATTGGAATATCGCCGCTGACGTACTTTAAAAATTATTTTGGTGGTGCCAGTCTGTACGAGTCGAAATAAACAATTCCACGTGGATCAATCGCGTAAGCAACCCAATGAGTACCACGGCCGGAGTTTTTATCGAGATTAATGATACCGGTTTCAACGCTATTTGGTTTGTGTTGTAATTGATCACGCATATAAACACCTCTGAAATTTTTGATGTTTAGTTGCTTAGCAGCATCGAGTAAATAAAAAATGGACAATGGAAAAATCAACGAGTCCCTGGAATTCTTAATCAGCTCCCGTACCGAGTTCCTGGAAGTCTCAGACCCTTTCCTCTTTTTTTTTGATTCCTTTTCCTGTTGCTTTCTTTAATGCCATTCCAGCAGCTGCTCCAACTGCACCTAACGCAGCTGCTTTTGCAACAGCTGGGGCTGCAGCGGCTATTATTCCTGGAATAGCTGCAAGAAGTAAAAATATACCACCCGTCTTAGCGGTGTCTTTGATTTACGCGTATACCTTTCTTTGATTGTTTGGCCGTATTGAAGTGCTTGAGCTGGCGTTCTGTCAGCGATAGTTTATTCGGACCACCTGCGATTTGTTCTCGCGCTAGTGATATTTTTACTCCACATTTTTTTAGCTGATGCCGACTGCAGTTTTTTAATCTGACCAGGAGTCAGATTGACACTAACATGATGATATGACATTTATGATATATTTCTGACTTCTAAATTAACGCTTGCATATTTTCTACTGGGGCATCAGCGACCTTCATTCGTCCACCAACACCTTCAAGTAGCATCGTCTTATCGCTGAATATGACGGCGATTGCTCTGTAATTAGCAATAGCTCCTTTTGTAACACGAGCTCGAAAGTGTACGTCAACGACGGACTGCCTAAACAAATCCAAATGTTCCAGCGAAAAATAATAAATCGGATACAGCGTTGTAAAATCTAACTGTGATATTTGTAAACCAGTATCAACATTTGATCACGCCCCATAAACGACATCAATCGATGATATGCACGCGCCACATGATTTAGCTCGAAAGTCAACAAAATATCCTCCGATGGTTCTTGATGTCCGTTTATCCTCAATGAAACCTCGGAAACACCGAGTTTGTCAAATATCATTATACTACGCGTTTGATCATTTACTAGTGCGGCATCTTGGAAAGCAACAAATATATGTCGTGGCGCAGAGATACCTTGTTGTGATGCTATCTGCCATGCAAATAAACCATTAAGTGCACTTTGAACAGCATCTGTGGTTGTTGTTAACCATGATAGCGTCGAATTACCACCTTGACCCATAAAAGAGAGTAAACGTTCTTCTTCAGGTATTGCTGGAGTCATTACTGGCATCCACAATGAAAGTTTTGTCAGAATTACTTTACAAGCATCACCGGCGGGTCGCCATATTCAATCATCGTCTGTGGCTTTTCGTACGAGTACATCTGTATGCTTGGCTCAGAAAATAACCTTTCTGACATTTCTGCAAAATCCGAAAATATGTGATAACGGAATTGCACATGAAAATCTTCTACTTCCACCCTGCAGCATAAATTGACGTGCTGTGAATCCCAAGTTGAAATTTGCATTAGCACCATGAACCACTGGAGCAATGTCAGCGTCGGCGTTATTGGCATGGTTTCTTGGTCGTCTTTTATCATGTGGTACGTCGTTAGGGTGGTCAGAAGTGTCCTTGGTAAACATCATTGACGGACCAGTTCATCTTGAATAATCGTCGCTGTACCTTGCAAGGCCAAGTATCGTTGTGGCAACGTCGACGTCTTTCTGAATTGATTCAATATTTCTTCTATCGATGATATATGTAGCACTGTCGAACAACGCCATAATACCATTATTAACAAAACCAACACTAATATCAGCTCCATATGCAGTATTATCTGTTTTAAAAATTTCCCCTTCTACTTCAGTAAATGCTTCAGCGAGTAAGAAATACCTACTTGTATCTTGAACTTGTAATTCGATTCGTCAATGCTGATTTGGCTGTCGTGCGTCATAAGAATAATATTGATAATCACGCACAGACTCATTCTTGAGAAAAGGCGCATCCATGTCAAATGCGGGATCAGGTACACGTTTGAACATATTTTATGTTATTGGTCATCGTCTAATACGATGACCACTCCCTGCAATCAGACTTGCTGATATGTTTTTTTCTTTGTCAGTACCGTTGGTGCTGGCGGCTAACTCTGCTAGTTTTTGATTTGCGGCTTGATTTATTATTTTACTAACATTTGCAGGCATCACTTCAGTGCTGACCAGTTTCACTGGTGGTTGAGGTTTTCGTCGTACTTATCGTGCTAGTCTATCCTTGATTGCAGAGAATGCTTTACTGGCAACGTCGCCGGCAGCACCAAAAGCTTTTTCAAGAACAACGTCAATAGTTTTCATTCCCAGTTGCTTTGCAATTGATATTGCTTTTGGGGCTATCCTCCTAAATAAACCCTGAACAACATCACCGAGTCCATCTCCGCGAATTTATTACCCTAATCATGGTTGGCCCACGTTGAGCATTATGTATAATCATCTTATTATAATAATTATATCTAACTGTTTAATCAGTGTAATAATCATCGGCGATTTCATTAATAAGTTCACGGTGAACATTAATATCCATAATACCGCCTGTAAATAATCGTTGACAAATAGCAGCTGCTTCATTAATGATTTCTGGAGAATTATTACCGGCTCGTTTTCAGCCGATCAGAATTTCTAATCGATCAGCATCGGCAAGGACGTTACCGGGACAATTAACAAGACCACTTCCCGTTGTACCTGTACCAAAACCACTTCCAGTTGCACCGAGGACATCATCATAGAATATTTCTTCCTCGGATACTGGACTGGATGATTCTTGTTGTTGTTGTTGCTGTTGTCGTCGCTGTTGTCGTTGTAGTACTTGTCATCGTTGCTTCGGTGACATTCCTAACCATGTAAAATATGCATCTATTGCATCATTAAATTCAGTATATCTCGTATCGTTTTTTCGAGCTTGCCTAGTGTTGTAGTATACGAAATATCCATTTGTACCCGCTTTCACTATCTATGGGATCATCAGCATATTTAGATTTTAAAAATCGTCTTCGATCATTAAAACTATTCACGGCAGTCTCAGCTAATTCTCCTAGATTTTTAGCCCGTTTAATAACATTAATACTTTCTTCGGTAAATTTATCAGCTATATCAACCCTGGCTCTTGCTTCTGATTCTTGTTGAGTATCACCTTCCGCTTGGCCTATTTTTGGGGTTGGCTGAGCAACAGTTATTTTTTCCGGAAGCTCTCGCAAAAGTCTTTTTGTTTCCTTAGTTTGCTCTGCTATTTTTCCAATTGCTTCAGCGGTTTCTTCCAGCACGGGAAGAATACCTTTAGTGGTTTTTGTAATCGGCTTAAATAATTCTTCTGCAAATTCTTCTTGTGTTTGTTGACGCGCCTGTAATTGTTGTTTAACACCATTATGAAGTGGAAGATATCTTCGTATTGCCGCTAGTCGCTCTCGAGCCAATCTAGCTGAGTGAGCTTCACCAATCATTATTGATATAATAATGGTTTAATTACAGCAGCAGAGAGGGTGAGACCACGCGTACCTGACCTAGACATAAAAGAGTCGCATAAAAATTTGGAAAATACACGTCAATGAACGAGCAACAAAAACGAACTAACCCACAAGATTTCGTTAACGCGGTCTCCGCAGCAATTGCGGCCGCAACAACGAAATGTGCTCGGTTAATGGATTCGGTTTGACGTTATTGACCCTGTATTTTCAGTCTTCGTAGGAACCTTTAGTTTTCATAAATAAGGTCTCAGGCAAAATGGTCTGTTCACCCTCTCTGCTGCTAAAACCATACGGAATATTAATTAATGGATGCGTTGATGGATTTTCCCGACATATAATTTGATTACAGGCTAGTGGCGGAGGAATGGCACGTAGTATTGCCTATTATTTCATAGAAGCGGTTAACTGTCGGAAAGGTTGCCCTCGATTAGTGGGCACTGATATGGGAGAGAGAATAGTGTCTTACACAAAATGCAAGCTTTCCTCAGAGAAGTCATCAAGACGGTCGTGCTGGTGACAATAGTGTTGTATGTGAAGACAGCAGGGCAAATCAGCGTGTTAAATTTTGGTGGCGTGACCTCAAGAAACAATGCATACAATTCTGGGTCAATCTATTCCGACAAATGCAACAAGATGATTACTTTAGCAGGACTATCTGGATAAACATTTATTACGATTTTGCTTCCTGGAAATTATTCAAGTCAGTATTTGTTAACATACAAGTATTTTCAGTATTGAAGTCTTACCGTATCGTATGCATGACTTAGTTAAGAAAAGGGCAATCGGAAAGGGACATAAGCTTGCCATTTAGCTTCTTCCAATAGGACTCACGGTACTAACACAGCTCCCATAGTAAACCTATGGAAACACCACGATATTAAAAATTCAATAACTTGAAATTTCTGAGTGCTCATGATCAGACCTATATTTATCAGTGTAGATGAAACCTGGATGTCAGTTTCTTTGTAGAGAAAAGGATATGAGCCGCGGCATTTTCTGGACTTACATGAGCAGCAGAGAGGGTGAACATACCAATTTGCCTGAGACCTTATTTATGAAAAATAAAGCTTCGTACGAAAATGAAATCTCAACGTCAATAACGTTAAACCAGCACCTCTAACTTTGCCTCGTAGGAAACCCTGTTGGGTTAGCTTGCTATGTTACTGCGATGACGATTTTGTATTTCATCGTTACGTGGTCGCGTTTACGTGTTGGTCACTTTTGTTGGTCGCACCCTCTCTGCTGCTGTAATTAAATCATTGCATTTATCAATAATGATCGGTGAAGCTCACTCAGCAAGATTAGCTGGAGAGCGACTAGAAGCAATTAAGAAATATCTACCTGTCCGTGATTCTGTCAAACAACAATTACAACAGCGTCAACAAACACAAGAATTATTTACAGAATCCGCAAAACAATTATTTAAACCTATCACTGAAACCACTGAAGGTATTCTTCCCGCGTTGGAGAAAACAGCTGAAGCAACTGGAAAAATAGCAGAGCGAACTAAGAAAACAAAAAAGATTCTACGAAAACTTCCTGCCGAAATAGCTGCGGTTCAGCCATCTCAAGGAATACTCGAACGAATTGACCAAGCTCGTGCTGAGATCGGTGAAATAAGAGAACAAATATCACAACCAAAACCAATAAGACCAAGAATCAAGACCAACATGATCAATAAATTTTATCCAAGATCTATCGAATATATTCGATCTATTAATAGCGAAGATTTACATGAATTTGCTGTGAGAAGTTTTTTTGATAAGAATGATTTTTTAAAACCAGAATACACTCAGGAAATAACAGATCATGAAAAATGGTATAGATGGATATATCGTATAAACAATGATCTTAATTTTGTTCAACAAGACGATCCTGAGTATGCCAAATATATTAATAAAACATTTATTTATGCTAGAGAATTACGACATCAGTATTCACCACGAAGAATTATTCAACCAATAATTGAGGAAATAGAAGAAGATCAAGATGTTTCAGTTGCAGCTGGAAAAGGTATTAATACAAGTACAACTGGAAGTGGTCTTGTTGCTTGTCCCGACAGTGTCGCCGCTGACGTAGATAGATTAGAAATTTTGGTTGGTGGAAAACGAGCTGGTAATAATTCTCCTGAAATTATTAACGAAATCTCATCAATTTGTCAACGATTATTTACCGGTGGCATCATGGACGCTAACGTGTATCGGTCACTCATTAATGAAATTACCGATGATTATTATAGCGACTAAAGGTCGCCCGACTAAATCACTGATTAAACAGTTAGATATTATTATTATAATAGATGATCATACACGCTGCTCAACGTAGACCAACCATATTCAGGGTGGTAAATTCAAGATTACCTGTATACAAGACATTTTACGGAGATGGAATCGGTGATGTTGTTAAGGGTTTATTTTCGAGGATAGCCCCAAAAGCAATACCGATTATAAAGCAATTAGGTATGAAAGCTATTGACGTTATTCGTGAAAAAGGTATTAGTACTGTTGGTGACGTTACTAGTAAAGCCTTTTCTGCAATCAAGGATAGGCTAGCACGATTAATACGTAGACCGCAAGCGGTCCGACCTCAGCCAGTAAAATTACCCAGCACTGAAGTGATGCCTGCAAGTGTTAGTAAAATAATAAATCAAGTCGCAAATCAAAAACTAGCAGAGTTAGCTGAAGAGGGGGAAAAAAATGTAGCAGCAAGTCTGATAGCGGGGAGTGGTCTCACCCGAAGTGGTCTTCGTATTAGACGATGATCAATAACATAACATGTTCAAACGTATGTCTGATCCCGCATTTGACATGGACGCACCGGTTCTCAAGGATGAGTCTGTGCGTGATTATCAATATTATTCTTATGACGCTCGAATTCCAGATCAGCGTGGACGAAACGAATTACAAGTTCAAGATACGAGTAGGTATTTCTTGCCCGCTGAAGCATTTATTGAAGTTGAAGGTAAAATTTTTAAAGCGGATAATACTGAATACGATAACGATGTTTGTTTTGGTTGTTAACAACGGTATCATGGCGTTGTTTGACGGTGCCACGTATATGATTGATGGAAAAAATATTGAATCCATTCAAAAAGATGTTGACGTTGCCACAACGATACTTGGTCTTGCGCGATACAGCGACGATTATTCAAGATCAGCTGGTCCATTAATGATGTTTACCAAGGACACTTCTGATCATCCAAGTCACAAAAATGTAACTACAGGTAATGTAAGAAACGCTGTAGGAACCGCAGAAACACCTGCAGTAATATCAATGAACGCAAATTTCAACTTAGGATTTACATCACGTAAATCAATGTTAAAGGATAGAATGTTTTCATGTGCAATTCCATTATCACATATTTTTGGATTCTGCAGAAATGTTAGAAAAGTTATTTTTGGAGCTAAGCACACAGTTGTACTTGTAAGAAAAGCCACGGACGATGATGCAATATGGCACGTTGAAGGAGCTGACGCAGGTGCAACTGCGGCACTTCATGGTAAAGTAGTACTAACAAAACTTTCATTGTGGATGCCAGTAATGACTCCAACAATATCTGAAGAAGACCGTCTGCTCTCTTTTATGGGTCAAGGTGGTAAATCGACATTATCATGGTTAACAATGACCACAGATGCTATTCAAAGTGCAATTAATGGTCTATTTACATGGCAAATAGCTTCTCAGCAAGGTATTTCTGCACCGCGACATATTTTCATTGCGTTTCAAAAAATGCACGAATAAATAGTCAAATACGTAGCATTATGATATTTGACAGACTTGGTGTTTCCGAGGTTTCCTTAAGAATAAATGGGCATCAAGAACCATCCGAGGATATTTTATTGAATTTTGATCAAAATCATGTAGCGCGTGCGTATCATCGACTGATGACGTTTATGGGACGTGATCAAAATATTGATACTGGTTTACAAATATCTCAGTTAGATTTTACAACGTTGTATCCGATTTATTATTTTTCGCTGGAACATTTAGATTTAACCAGACAATCTGTTGTAGATATACATTTTCGAGCTCGTGTTAACAGAAATATCGTAGAAATTCCTAATTACAGAGCAATCGCGGTTATATTATCCGATAAAACAATGTTACTTGAAGGTGTTGGTGGCCGCATGAGAGTCGTTGATGCTCCCGTAGAGAATATGCAAGCGCTGATTTAAATCAGTATTTAGAAATCAAATATATATCATAAATGTCATATCATCATGTCAGTGTCAGTCTGACCCCGGGTCAGATTAAACGACTACAATCACCGTTAGCATCACGATGCGGAACAAAAATAACATTAAAACACGATCAAATGTCTGGTGCAAATAAATTATCGTTGACCGAGCGTCAATTCAAGAGATTCAACGAAGCTAAACACGCCAATAAAGGAATACGATTAAATCTTTCCGTGGGTGCAATCAAGGATGCTATTAAAACCGGAGTAATATTTCCACTTCTCGCAGCTATCCCAGCATTAATAGCCGCAGCCGCTCCAGCTGTTGAAAAAGCTGCAGCATTAGGTGCAGTTGGAACCGCTGCTGGAATGGCATTAAAGAAAGCAACAGGAAAAGGAATTATACACGCAGAAAACTTAAAAAAAAGATCACGGACAAAACAACACGGAAGACGTCTAAGAGCACCAAACGTGCCACAGCCGGGCCGTCTAAGATTATCAGGCCCAGTATACGGTCGCGGTCTGAGACTTCCAGGGTCTCGATACGGAAAAGGATTAAGACTTACAGGGACTCGTTGATTTTTCCGACGATAGTTCCACTATCAAATTTTGATTTACTCGATGCTGCTAAGCAACTTAATATAAAGAATTTCAGAGGTGTTTTTACGCGTGATCAATTACCGAAAAATCCAAATTTGTCAGAAACAGGTATTATTAATCTCGATAAAAGCTCTGGTCGTGGCACTCATTGGGTTGCATATGCAATTGATCCATGTGGAATTGTTTATTTTGATTCGTATGGGTTGGCGCCACCAAAAGAATTTTTAAAGTATATTGACAGACTTCAAAGTATTCCAATCTGGTATTCAACGCTACCAACACAAACATTAACGGATCCACCGATATGTAGCCGTGAAACACTAGCAGTACTTGATGCTGTATCAAGATCAACAAAACCACCTCATAAAACTGTACACGAATATACCATCACCAGGCATAGCCGCGCACCAATGTTTTAAACAGACATTGGTAAATATAAGGGTTGATATTTATGGAAGATCTTCTACTAGTGCTCGCACCAGCAAGAGCAAAGATGATATCGATTTATCAAAATACGCCACCAAATACGATCTTGCTGATATTATGAATTTATCTGGAGTTGACCGAGATGAAGTTGTTATTTTTCAGGATAAATTCGGTGTTTTAAAGACAAGTAATATCAAGTGGATCGATATAATTCGTAGAGTTCTTGGTGCTACAACGGACAATATTCCAGTATTTACTGACGGTGGTAGAATCAGAGACTCAAATGTGTCAATCGCAACTATCAGGGATGAAATTTAAAAAAGTGTCGCTGATCGTTTAAAATCCGCAGGTGATACAATGACAGGTGGACTTAAAATCGTTGCTTTAAGAGAAGCAGCAGGTGATGAAGATGCCGCAACAAAGAAATATGTGGATGATAAAAACATTCGTACCGATGATAAAGTAAACACATTACGAGCCGAGCATGACGTTCATGTAGGTGTGTTTAATAATACTCGTAGAAATTTTCAAAAACTTAATAAAACCGCTGCGGATTTCTTTGGAAGTCCACCAACCGTCAACATAAAACTCACCGACATTAATACAAAACTCAATGATATTGTCAGTGGAATTCCTAATATCATTGAAAAAACAAATCTGATTAAAATTCCACACAAACAAATTAGCAACATCACGTACACGGCGGCGTCTGGGGTATCAACGTGGACACCGCGCGATAACACTCTCGAACATACCGCAGATGTAACTGGGTTATACAGGTTGTCCATGCACCATCGACGAATGTATATCATAATCCTCTACTGGTGATGCTAACCAAGGTCACCAAAGAAACATTTACGTTGACATCAACGTAAATACCCCCGAGACGTTACTGATGGTGTCTGGAATTTATCACTGTCTTAGACAACAACAATTAAGTATAATGATAGATGCTGGTGCTGATTGCGCTCACAAATACAGATACGATCAAGTAATAACATGGCAGAATAAATTAAAAACCATCATCGATAATTATACAGCAAAAATAAAGAAGTATCGTAGACGTGTAGTTGTCGTTGATATCATGGTTATTCGATTTCTACGCTAGTTGCTGCAACCGGCGTAGTATTAGCATCGGCGCCTATCGTTGTAACAATCATTGTTTCTTCGTCGCTTAATGATGGAATAATCACCGACGAAGAATTCAGTATCGCAATAAAGATCTATAATGAAGTATTCGACGACAACGTCGTTAATGAAAAAATTCCTGACCGAGACGATGTCGGTGATTTAAAACAATAATAGTATAATAATGTCAACGTTCGATCAGCGATCGCAGGAATTATTACAACAGATCGTCACTAATACTGCTCCGGTGAAGACCACAATGATATCAGCGAGTTCAACTAATCCTGAATTCAGTATTAATTTTCCAACTGCAATACCAGCTTCCGAGATAGCATTGGCGCAATTACGGGTTTATTATAGTTGGCCCAATATTAGGTCAAAATCATTCGGTGGACTACAACCGAATAATTCATTAGTATTTGCAAATAAAAAAAAACCCGATGGAACACCAGATTGGCAAGTAGTTAGTATTCCAACGGGTAGTTATCAAATAGAACAGATCAACGAAGAATTTCAACGCAGAATAAAATCTATCACAGGAAAAGAATCAAAAATAGCCATTACCGTCCACGAGCCAACACTGTCTTCGGCCGTTGAAATATTATCACCGGATTACGCCGTGGACATATATCAGTCTTCAATCAGATCAGTATTAGGATGGCCTGAGGTCGCGCCGGTTTATGAAGGTCCACCAGAACCACGCTTGGAAGAGTTTCTCACGACGGAAATATCATTTATGAAATTACCTGATTACAGAAATACATATCCCTGGAATTTTCATAAATATGTTAATATTGCCGGCGAAAATGTTCTTGATTTATCCGATCTTTATGTGGTAGGCAGTAAAGATCTTAGATTTCATAAAATTTTTACCGGTATAAATATTCCTATGGAAAATGAATTTGATCGAATTCAAGTATATGTTAAAAATTTAATCATGGGTTTGATACAGAATTACAACGAGGATACAAAAAATAATGTAATTGATGGTATCAAACATTTAAATGCAGTAAAATCTGATTTTGGTGATCTCAAGATTAGCCTGTATAAATTTATAAGTTATTCTGACTCGCCAATACCTGATCGTAATCAACTTATTTCTGAAGACCAAATAAATACCCAACTTAAGGAACCAAAATTCGATTTTGATATCCGTGCTTATTTTCCAAAAATCATCGAATCATGGAGAAAAATAGCCCCACCGGCAAGTATTCTCAAATTTGATAACGATCCATACGGTGGCGGCCGTCATGTTTCATTGGGCATCGTCGCAATCACATCAACGATCGCTGTCAATCTAGTATGTGACGTCGTCGGCAGTTATCAAGTCGGTAACGAAGTCAGTGACAAAGTCACCGGTGAAAAATCCAATCAGGCCCAACAAGGACACATTCTCTACTCATTTACCTCTCAAGTCCCACCAGGTTATTTGATTGTATCAGAACGAATCAATGTTGTTTATCTGTGATGTCATAGTCGTCTTTTATCACGTATACATTTCAAACTTACTGACCAGTCTGGCCACTTGCTCGATCTTAGGTCGGAGTCGTTGTATATAAACTTGTATGTGAGATCTTAAGAGCGTTGATCGTAGAGAGTCATCGTAGTCCGTGATTACATCACGGCGGAAAACACCAAGTAAAAAAAAAATAATTATTTGATATCTTTTTTTTACTCGTGATTTTGTCAAGGATCAGAAATGAATTGTCCCGGTTTGACAATGGTACAGGTGACAATATTAGTTTCGTTATCAACGTCACTATGGTCACTATAGTCACCATGATCAGAATCACACTCGTCTTTATCTTTAGCCAGTAACTCTTCCGCATCTTTGTTCATCAACTCCGTCATCGACATGATATCTCTCAGCTGTTTTATACGAGCGTGTACGAGTCTTTTCGTTTCGTATTCGTGAGATAATTCTAACCTAACCCGCTCGATGGCCCGTGAAAGAGGAACAAATAATTTCACCTGCGTATCCGTGATTGCCGCCAGCGATCGTAACATCGCCTGCTGAATTAACTTTATTGATCTATAATCGGCGGGTAAAGTATACCTATTTTCTGATTTCCGAAATTGTAATGATTCAAAATCACTCATTATTTTTTCAGGATCAAGCTGGTCAGATATTTTCACGCCGCTGTGTTGTAATTGCTTAATGCAGTAATAATTGATGTGATGTTTTCGTGATTTATTATATTTTATAAATTCAATCCTTTTTTTTAATTTTTTTTATTTGGTAAAGGCCTTTCTTATGGCCCACAGGCACTCTTCATGGTTAAGACCTGTCTTATGGTCCACAGGCACCTTATTGAGACTTTTTGGTCCAGTGGGTATTCTTTCTGAATGCCCCTATGTGGGTACCCTTCAGTGAGGTCACAAGGTCGCGAGTTCACATCACCCTGCTGTTTATTTTGGGGACACAAGCGATTTCATGTAACCCTCCCCCCAAATCAAACCCCGGGGTAAGTGCAAAACTGCACTCACCACGTTGTTCAACATGGTGAAGGTACATAAAATCTCATGGGGCTTGCTTGCGCCCCCAATTATAAGAGCATCTGTCGCCGAATGCAAGATAATATATCTTTAGCATTTTTGGAGACTCGAACACGCAGCGTTTACACTAGTGGATCCACACGCAAACGCCTTAACCCCATGGCTATCGGAGTTCTTATGAATATATAGTCAAATTTAAGTATATAACTACTCGCACTGTCTCACACGTGATAACTCTGGGCTCGTATTTACTAGTATCCGTGACAATGTCATAGACGGCAAATTTCTACACCGAAAGAATATTCTGATTCTGAATAAAATCTGCAATTTTACACATTTCTGCCGTTTCTGTCTTGTTAAAATACTGAATTTTCAGCTGTAACACTGTTACGGACCAGAACTGTGTTCGTAAATGCGTTGGATCGATATTATTCTGGTATATTCCGCCTACTACAGAACTGGGTAGATTCATTCAGTATAGTAACAATGATACATGTCGTCTGCTGCGATCGATATGTGTACAATGATATAATATCAACGGCTGAGGTTTTTATGTTTGTTTGAGGATATATTTTCTGCAATTAATACTTCCATATAATTGAGATATCTGGACTGGAGAGATATTTAAGCATTACGATTAGACTGTAGTACCATAACTGCTCAATTACTTTATCAGTGATGACGGATTTTTATCACTGAATATGTATAGAAAATAACAAAAAAAGGGGAAACAACTGCTTGATTGCTCTATCAGCGATGACGGATTTATCTCTCCTCATTACATATACCGGAATGTACTTTTCTGATCAAATTGTTTCGAAAGTGCTGATTTGGTAATATTGTTTGCAGCACGATATATTGAAGCACGGCAAATACCAAAATATTTTCCAGCCGTATATATTGATGGAAAAATTATTTCTTCACTTGTTTTTGTGTTTGTGGATATAAATGATCTCGGAGAATTATTATTATACCCGGCTCTTCCGAATTTTAAATTCTGACTTTGTGTAACAACCCGGAGGTTAGATAAATTATTATCTTTTGGGTCTGAATTAATGTGATCAATTACAAGTCCGTCTTCGATAACCCCATGAAAACATTCGAATATGAATCTATGTGCGTGATATTTTTCTTTTCTAGCACTAAACATGATATACCCAGTATTAGTAACAGCACCGACTGGTTCTTTCCTTTGACAATTTCTGATGACACCATCACGAGATGCTTCATAATTTTTAATGATGGGATGTTTAACAAATTCCTTTTGCTCCATTTATATATAATATTATTTGTCTAAATGATTATCTTGAAATCTGGCCAGATAGTCTTCAGCGGTTTTTATAGGGGATTCACCTGACGACTTCTTATCATAATATCGTTTCAGCTCTCTGTATCTTTTACCACCGCACTTTACACACAACTGGGTTTCTCCTCTGACCCCAACACCGCATCGTAAACACGGTTTCGGTCCTAGACTACCTCTTCAGAAACTTTGCATATGTTGGCCACAAAATTCATTCACGAATGATTTATTACAAGGAGTTGAAAATCCAATCATAAGCCATCCGCATCGGTTGTTTGTTTGAATCATTACATATATAATTAAAGTTTAATTAAACATATATATTTGCTTTAAATATAGTATGGAGGAATTTGAAAGATTATCCACAATTGAACCTTCCACCGCAAGATTTGATCTTGACAAATTACCAAAATTTGAATTTAATTTTTCGATGCAAGATCTGGCTTTGATAAATAGCGATATAACCGATCGTATCCGTGAAGGTAAAAAAGAATTTCGCAACGATGGTGCGGCTCATATTTGGTCGACATTCAGGATTATGAACGACAACAAAGGTGTTGTTGACGCTAGAATGAGCGACAAACGAGGTAAAAATATTATTAACTATCTCGACAATCAGAGATATATTATTTTAGTAAAATTTATTGTGCAGACAGATGATGACACTTGGATTATTCATGATAAACGTGAACCTATACGGCTTCATACTGGAAATAATACTGTTACATTAAATAAACAATCAAAACCAGGAATATTGACTGGTATTGATAAACCGTGTTATGAACGAGCATATCCTGTAACGGCAGTTATATATGCAATATATCCGCTAAATAATAAACCTAGCGTTGATAATCTCAAACCAATGAAATTGTCAAGGAGACTAAACTGCGTAGTTGAGCGAGTTATGGAACATTTCTCAAAAGCAATACGCGAAAACGGTTTAACTGATCTAAGACGTACAAAAATAAATGAGTGGGCAGAAACAGTTAAAGATACTGGAGCATCTATCAGCGACGTTGCTAAGCTAGAAAAAATATTAAAATTTCCAATAACAGTAAAAACAATAACCGGAGATATTATATATAAGTCAAAATACCCATCAATAGGAGCTCCAATAACAATCATTGATCATAAGCACATGCATGGACTGATGCTGTAACAATATTTCCACGAGACAGAATAGTCAGATTTTATGACGATTATATATTTGATGCTATCAGCGATATCAGTAAGAGCGACCCTGTATCTGTTTGGTTATTTCAGAGTTCAGAATCCGCATATTACGATCAGTTTGTAAAACCTAACGGAGATATTTACCGTAGAGAATCTCTCCATGAAGAAATGAAGAATCTTGCACAACGCCTTTGCTTTGAATATAATTCTGAAGTTGAACAATTACTAAATAATTGTTTTACAGTTCCATCAGTTGCTGCTCGCTTTGCTCAGGAGATAAATTCATGGTCGCCGACACGATCAGAATTTCTTAAAGACATCCAGAAAAGTTGTGTCGAATATGGGCATGGCGGATTATGGAATACCCGATACGATGATCGTAAAGTTATATCGGTTGATATGGTAGCGTGTTATCCTGGAAGTTTTGTTGGATACGGAGACTGTTCTAAGTATTTTGATCGATTTGGTCATCCCACACACGAGATGACCAGAGTTGCGATAAATGGACCATTACCTGATTTTGATTTAACTGGATTCGCTTGTGTAAAATCATTTAAGTTTCGTAATAATCTTCATCCGATCGTTTATGCGTGGTTTGGGAGACATTTTGCAGAAAAATATTTGGTTCCAATAGTGCTATTACGATACATGCTTGATGCGGGAATCTTAGTGTCGTTGAGTGTAAGTGAAGCTATTATATCATATCATCCGCAGAAACAAGTTTGGTTACCACAACAAAAGAAACATTCACCCCTGACAGAGTCAGGCGAAGACTGGGATAAAATTGATTATGAAAATAAAGTTGCAAAAGATCTCGGTAGAAAAATAATCGGTAAATTTACTCAAGGAGGATCATATGATCATAAACGACATTGTACAAGATTAATCATGGATGATGTTGAGTTAGATTTTATAATTACTGATACAACGAACAAAGGAATATTTATAAGCAGAAATAATGCTTATTTGTCAGACGGAACCAAGCTAGGTACAATAGTGAGTTATATCGATGGTGAATCACCGCAGTTTACTCATTTAAGATCTTCTATGCTCGCTTACGTTTCTATAAATTTATTATCGATGATAAATAGATTTCCTTGTTACGCTGTCAGAGTTGTTACGGATTCATTTTATATAAATAACGAATATGTGGATTTGGTAAAACCGTTACTCGGTAGCGGCGAATGGGGATCATGGCGAATAAAACAAGAAAGTATACTCGACTATTCTGAATCAGCCGACGTTAACATCACGGAGACATATTACGGTAATGACAGTCAAACACCAGTATCAACATCACCATGTGTATTTGATCCTGTGTCTAGACATAAAACCATTTATCTCAATGGACCTGGAGGATCTGGTAAAACAACACGTGCGATTGAATTATTTCGGCAGAGTTCTTCATTGACGACTTTGTCGTCGGACATGATTGTGTTGACACCTACACACAGATTAGCAAGAGAAATAAAACAACGAGGAGCAATATCATGTACATACCATAGTTTCTTCAGATGGTGTGGAGATACGTGGACACCTGAGCGAATGGGTGAGAAATATATTCTAAAAGTCATCATCTGGGATGAGATTTGTACAGTATCGTTAGAAACATTAAAAATATTTCTTGATTGGTTACTGACAAAAAATACTGCGATAATTATGTGTGGCGATCATGGTCAACCACCACGTTTCGTCGGTCAATCTCCACATGAGTGGTTAAAAATGTTTGTGGATTATTATGAAGAAATAAATGATGATCGTAGAGCTATTGATGAACCTCTGAAAGAATTTAAAAGATTAATCAGACTACAGCCAGATAAAATACAATGTGAGATAATGCGTGAAATAATTCCGGAAACTCCTGTAAATGATTTTTGGAATTTGTGGACACCAAATGATTTAATAGTTGCGAGTAGAAAAATAGTTCGTGATGAATTGCAAAAGAAATTATTTCTGTTACACAAGGAAAGATTTCCAACGTTACCTGTACCATTATGTTATCGCCCAGCAGATACTCGACGACAAAATATTGAAGTTGAAATTCCAGGAACAAATGAAAAACAAAATCTTGTATTGAATGATATTGTTTTGGTTGATGTTGCTGTTGCTGAGAGCGCTTTGATCATGAATAAATCGCCGTGGAAATTAGGGTACGCTATAACGATTCATTCGTCACAAGGACTAACTATTACTGATACAAAAATCTGGATTGTCGATGATAGAATAGAATGGTCAAATTTAGTCTATCTAGCAGTATCTCGAGTTAGGAAAATATCTCAACTACACAGGGTTATTGTAAATAATAATCAAACTGCTAGCGACAACAACGAAGTTGTTGTTGGCGTAATAAAAAAAAAAAACTATTTGGTTATAAGCAGTGTGACAAAAAAAAATAATCGTGATTTTGATATCGATGTTGAATTTATTATGACGTTAAAACAACAACAGAATAATCGTTGTGCAAGTTGTAACTGTAATATGCTATGAAAATATTCAAGTAATAATCCAAAACAAGTTACCGTGGATAGAATTAATAGTGATCTTGGTCATACACGTGATAATGTCACATTGACATGTCTTGAATGTAATCGACGCAGGGGTGCTAGTTTACAAAAGTGAACGCGGTGGTAATTGTGTGTCTTCAGGAATTACTTGTAATTGTTCACGTACAAATCCACGTTGAGGAGCAGTTGAGTCTAGTCTGTAGATGGCAGGTCTACCAGTGGATCTAACCACACTAGAAATTTTATGTGTAGTCACACTCCAGATAGGATCAGTTGCTCTTTTTTTACCGCCTTCAAGTTCACCAGGTTCATATAAATACCTGACAGTTACATTACCTAACACTGGTTGTTTTGAAAAGTCACGTCGTTGTCCATGGCCATCGTCGACCACCTTGTGGTACGGAGGTATATATTTCTTTGTAATTGCATTAACAGGTTTCATAGAAGTTGCACGAGTAATTTCATTATTTAACGCAGCTATCACACTTGGTAATCTTTCAACCCATTCACGAGATCTTGTATCTGCCTGAATTATTTCCTTCGCATACTGGTATCCAAATAACCGCTCAGCGAGTGTTCGATTAAATCGTTCAACTATTGCCTGATCACGATGAATTGCAATGTGTCCTCGTCTGATTTTAACGTTATGTTTTTTCATCAGCGATGATACTGCACTGAGAAATTCTTTGCCAGGATCAACTTGTAGCAACTGTGGCCATCGTAATGGTCCTGGTTGATAAATTCGTTCAAACGCAGATGCAACTTCAGTTGCTGTCTTTGTTGACAGTGGTTCTGCTTCTTTATTTCTACTTGCAACGTCAACGACAGTTAACGCGTATTTGTATTTGCGTGATTTACGTCCACGTGTTTTAATAGTATTGTACGATAAAAACAAAATATCTGCTTGATGAACTTCATTGGGGACGCTGACATCAAAATACGCGTACTGAATTCTTTTAGGTGGACGTAGATAGATTTGCCATATTGCCTGTCGTGCTAACCACGCTGCAGCAACAGCACGTGAGACTTTTGCAGTTTCAGTAAGTTTACTAATGACTGCTTTGCCCTTCCAATATCCTCTCGGGGAATAATAAATGGACTCCATTATAATAATCATATAATTAATTACCCAGCCCCTAACATTATTTTACCTTTCATGGCATTTTTTACTAAAAAACTTGCTATTTTTTCTCGTAAAGATTTATTTGTTATAGAATTTAACGCATGAATCAATTTCACATCTGCGAGATGACGTTGTTCTAAATTACTACCTCGGTATTCAACATCATGCAAGTAACATGCTTGATCGATCTTGTTAACGGGTTATTCCCCGGGGCGTGGCTGTTTAAATTCATCAAGGCGGATATCAAGCCGTGTGCCAGGTCCGCAATAATTATAACCTGGCAAATGTTTTTCCCCGGGATATTTCGCCCACGGTAATCCTGGTAATTTTCCCAACGAAGCGGTGATATCACCTCCCGTCGCTGTACTTGAAATAAATTTATATTTTTTTGTGCCACACTTTTCACACTTACCTGTCAGTGCACGCTTTTTATTTTTTGTTATTATTGTTATTAATCCAGTGGTAAACGTGGCTGCCCTGCATCGAACACAATATAAATTCATATGATCTATTATATGGATATAATTGACTTTTCTGCGACACGAAAACAAGAGCCAGTAAAGCATCACCCAGCGCTACCGAATTCTATCAGAATGAAAATAATAGGTCCATCTGGAAGTGGAAAGACGCAATTATTGCTTAATCTGATAATGAGATGGCTGAAGTGGGATAAATTATATTTAGTAGCACCATCTGTAGATGATCAGCGATGCTATGAAGTACTTAAAGATTTTAATGACAGTGACGTTATTGACTTTATAACTGATATTGATGAAGCGCCATCTGTAGATGATCTTGATGGAAGTATTAATAATTTAGTAGTATACGATGATGTTATGCTGGACAAACAATCAAATCCAGCTAGGATATTTTCTCGAGGTAGACACAAAAATACAGACGTGATTTATGTTACACAGCGTTATACACAAATTCCAAAAGTGATCAGAGATAACTGTAATATTTTAGTTGTGTTTAACGGAGTTGATAATCATACGCTGCAAAATATTTATTATACTTGGTGTTCAGGGGACATGGATATGATTAAGTTCAAAAACTTTTTTTCCAAAAGCACAAGCTACCCCGTTTGGTTTTATAACAATAAATTTACATGATCCGAGGTCGAGATATCATAACGGACTTGATACAATATTTGGATAAAAACCACAGCAGCAGAGAGGGTGCGACCAACAAAAGTGACCAACACGTAAACGCGACCACGTAACGATGAAATACAAAATCGTCATCGCAGTAACATAGCAAGCTAACCCAACAGGGTTTCCTACGAGGCAAAGTTAGAGGCGCTGGTTTAACGTTATTGACGTTGAGATTTCATTTTCGTACGAAGCTTTATTTTTCATAAATAAGGTCTCAGGCAAATTGGTCTGTTCACCCTCTTTGCTGCTACATGTATTTGAAACGTGCTTTCAATTCCTCACCAAAGAGTCAGGTGCTAATTTCGGTAATGAATGTTCCAAACTCAAGACTGTTAAGAGAGAGAGAGAGAGAGAGAGAGAGAGAGAGAGAGAGAGAGAGAGAGAGAGAGAGAGAGAGAGAGAGCACATACTTCTGTATTGGCTCTCTTCCTGGCCTACTGGAACGATTTCAGGGTCATGACTTTCAACCCATTGATTCTTACCCTCTTGGAACCTGCTACTGGGTCATGACTTCAAATCATTGATTGATATCCCCACGCTACATTTAATGGACACTTATGGAAGTAACGGAAACATAATAACCAGAGGCAGAAAATGGCAAGACATAGCTTTCCGCGGATCTATACTATTTATTTATTTATAAAAAATTCCTGCAATTAAAAAATTTAAATGAGATTTGTGATGTTAAATATGAGTAATGATTTCATGTGCAATTTTATAAAATGAACATTACTACTTTTAAGTTTCTTCATGGTAAACAGTAAAGAAAAGAAGTAACACGTAGTTTAAAAGGAAAACAACAACAACAAAAACACAGTAATTTCATGAATTAACAGGAAGAATACAATCTTGTCACAGGCAACCAATACAGGAACAGCAGGCAGTTTAAGTGAGTGTTTTTCGTTAACATAATTTTATTTATTTATTTATTTTTCTGAAATACAGCATTTTAAATGAAAAAGACGGTATAGAGAAGATGATTTCACAAGATTCTATTAACTGTTGTACAGGTTGAACTAGATAACGCCGCTGAAGTGTGGAACACGCACCGCATTCGAAGGTAATCGGACTACAGGGCTACCTTGCGACAAGTCCGTATTGTTGTACACATTGCCACATGTCTGTGGATTCGATTATTTAAACTGCCAGGTAGACAATTTAGATACCGACGTCTGTGAGGAAGAATGCCAAACAAAGAAATACTTGCCTTTTGACAAGGATTTATACAAGTTGTGCCTGATTTTGATGGATCAGAATGACTGGAACCAGCCAGTAGATCCGTATGAAGCTGTAAATTTGTACCAGGAACTTTGAGATCATTGTATAAAATATACTCTATAGTAACAACATCACTTATCAAATAAATTATTTGCGAACTACAAACTTTATTCAGTCTTGTATTTCCCTCGTTTTGATCGCATTTATTATGGACTTTATTGTATAAAGATGCACAAAGTATCTTTATATATAGCTACGGTCCTTTAAAGATGTTTTTGAGATAAATTTACAACATATTTCCATAGCAAATTCGATGTTAGACAAATTGTACATCTACAATGAATCGTGTAACCCTAGTGTCCGTCGCCATTTCGAATTACCGAGTTTTATTAGCTGATAATTGGCAGTTCCATCGATATCGAATGACCAATAAGTTACAGCTTTCTTACGTTGGAAACCTTACTTGGGATACTTTAGTCCTGTTGTTCTAATGTATGTGTATTTGTTATTTGCCTGTCACAGGTGAATATATCATGTGACTATTATCACGGTTCATAAAATGCTCCAGTTTACAAAATGGATAGAATGGGTAGGTGTGATATCAAGCACAAATTTAATACACGTGTAAACAAACAGGATAAGCAGTGTCTCCATATGCAGTCAATAAACATTGAATAGATCTTTTCATGGCGTCATAAGATCGCTGATTAAAACTTCCTTGATGTACATGTAAAGAATCAGGACCCAACGGCGTATTTCCCCTCTATGAATGTTGTATTCATGCGTAATATTCTTCTTACATGTGGGTCCAGGTTAACTCATTAGTGTAGCAGAGTGGCTAACTCGTGAGCAAAGAGTCTCAAATTTGAATCTGGCCTTTGCCAGCCTAAGTCGGCTGCTGCAAAACTCGTGGGCAAACGGTTTTAAATTCGAACAAAACGTGGGCCAGCTCGGATAAGCTTTTGTTGTGAGTTCTTGGTCAAGACACTTCACTATTGTCTATATTCTATAAAAAGCTCCATAGTGAGTAAATGGTATACAGATTGAGCCGAAATTTGTTCTAAAATATGACCTCCAGAGTAGTTGTAGTTAAAAGCAATTTTTGTGGGGGGTCCCCCCTCCCCGAACTCAGGGACATACCGTAAACTCACATCTTGTTTTCCAGTCTTTAGACCATCGCCAACTACGTGATAATTGCAAAACTGTCCTTAGTCTTCCGAAAATAGAATGCTCCAAAGATAATGAGTATATTTCATTTAATTCTTGGGTTCTTTTTTAAGAACTAATAAGGGAAATGGTAAAGGGGAAAATAATATATCCTTGGAACTCGAAAAAGTAAACCACTTCATTATGACACTGTACACTGGTTATTAAAACGATTTTGTAACAGAGAAAAGCGCTGCAACTGTAATTACTAAAATCAAAATCTAAATGCAGAACTGTAGGTTAAATTGCCATTGGATGCATTTTCTGATATTTGTATATATTCAAACTTACGTTTAAAGATAAGCATATAGTTATGTGAACAAATAAGCAATATTCATGTTAAATTGCATTGGGGTGAAGCAAATGAAGGCTTGTATAGGTTGTAAAAAATTATTTTAAATAATTTTAAGCCGTTTCTTTTTTCTTCTATAACGCTAACTTTTAAAGTTTCTAAATACTTCGGAAGTTTTAAAGATTTTAACTGTGAATGATAATAGAATTTAAATTGTTCGTCTAGAGTTGTCATAATTTGTAGCTTGCGTCTCTATCGGATTTTTCTGTAATTATCTCAACAATCTAGGTTAAACTAACAACGTCAATGAGAAGTCGTAAACAATATACGTAAAAATCAGCATTAACATTGAAATACTCGATGCTATAGGGGACTTGGGTTCTGACGTTTTCAATGTAATTTGCAAAGTTTGTCAAAATATATTTCAAAAGTATTACAGCTCTTCATATAAATTGTGGATAACGAAATGCTCTCTTACAGCGGTACCTCACTTGGTACAGTATCTGACTCGTAACCCAGGGCATGCAGGCTCGATTCAAGCCCAAGTCAGCCCGTGCCCGTAACTTGGGTATCCTTCTTTCGTTTACTCTGGTACGATTTAATCTTAACGTGTTCACGTGCAGTAAAAGACGCACAAACACAGACGTATACAACAAAAACAAATTCATGTGTTTCTGTCCATGGCAGAGGTGTATGCGTTTTCCGTGGCGTCATTATTAAGAGTGCTCCTTCAGAGCACGGTCATACAACTGAATTACGGACTCTTCATGGATAAAGACACCAAAAACCAAGCAATACGACTGGTCCATAAATAAGGCGTCCTTGCACACAAATCATATAGCTCACAAGAGTACAGTATTTCGAGCACATTGTAAGGGATTTATACATGCATTGGTCTCGTACAAGTATTTTTCAAGCTTTAAATAATTATGTAAATGAAGTCGTTGTTTCAAATAGTTATGGGAGGACGGTGGTTGTTATATCCTGTATTAGACCCAATAATCAGCTACATCAATTACAAAACACGCAACTATTTTTCCCTGGGATTTGTCCCATGATGATGTTCCAGCTTAGGAGGTCCTTGACGTTTCAAAAGAGTGTCATTTATATCAAAACTTGGTTATCTATATTCAAAGTATTTTACCCATTTTAGTCTTTAATTTTGTTTTTGGTGACTTTTTTAAAAAACACTTATACTCTCAGTGCTCAGCGTTTCAGCCCGAACATGTGTAAAATGGTGTAAACTAGAACTACGCCGCCTTTCCCTCACACCGTGGAATATGGAAATTACTAGATATACATGACCAAGGCCACATAACCACCTTCGTCATAGGAGAGAGAGAGAGAGAGAGAGAGAGAGAGAGAGAGAGAGAGAGAGAGAGAGAGAGCACAATTTGTTCCAAATATTCAAGACATTTTCTACAGTAAGACTGTCAGGTAATTCTTGTGCAGTTTAATTCTACGTACTGTTGATACGCATTGATAGCAGCCCTGAAACTAGTGGTCGGGCCAGTTTGGCCTATGGTGACCCATTAATTGTTATGTATAATGCTACAGTCAATTTAACTCATTAACCCCGCGCGCCAGGTTTACGCGTCCTGAAGTTGTACCCTACTTGAGCTCTGTACCGTCATAATCATTTAACATACACTAAGTGGGTAGTACGACAGAAAAGTAAAAGTAGCTCTACAATGATACTAAATGATCTACTAACAATACAAAATACGGCGGAGAAAAACAAAAACATATTTTTGACACACGATTGTTTAAGGCCAGAAATTACATATTTTTGGACCAGGTGTTTGTGTCCGTTACTTTGCCTCTCTGGCCTGAGATCTTAAGGGGGCGCTCTACAGATAGTATGAACTTCTCAGCGAGTGCAGATTTAAGGTGAAGTTATTCACATCTGAAACATGAACAATGGAAAGAATATTGGATTATCTCTTTGTTACTTACATGTACGGTGGCTGAAATTTCTTTGCATATTGTACTTCTGGAAATTGAACATGATCAAAGTACAGAGCTAACTAAAATAACTGCTCCTTTGTGCTAAAAATGGGCCTGAAAGTAGTCTAATGTACACTGTCTTTAGCATTTATTGAAATAGGGAAAATGACTTTTGCGAAACTAGATAATATCAGCTTCTGAAAGTGTAATTAATGAATTACCAAATATATAAAATGTAAAAAGCCCGGTTATTTAAGAGTTGCACATCAGTAAGGCCAAACTGTATATTCTATAGCCTATCAATCATACACCAAAATAATGAGAATTAAAAGTTCTTGTAACAGTACCTAAGATACGCAGGGTCTTTTCAAATAGTCAGTATAACCAGTGAGGAAAACCGGGGAAATTCGTTTTCTTTAAAAATCTAACCCTGTGCAAAATACGGAACTGTAGAGCACCAAAAAAGCAGACCGGTCAGAACTGCACGCGTGTATGTTTACAAAAAAGTCCAACATATGCGTGCGAAATAGCCAGCCAAAAATAACGTCATTTTATACACCAAGGCATCTCGGCTAAACGAAAATCACTCGGAAGCAGATGCATCTGATGCATTCTGCAGTAACTCAAATCACGCGTGTCTTACCCCAATTTCAGGCGAAAATGAAATGAATCCCCTGGAGTTAACGAGTTAAGCATTGACATTGCCGCCATTTTATAAATATGTATATGTGATTTTGTCTGCTGTTATGAAAATACGGCGTTTGGATCAAACCTATTTGAGTAGTCCTACCATGTAAGACGCCTACCCTGATATTTATGTTGTTATGGTCGATCAAAACCAACATAAAATATCAGGGTAGACATCTTGCATTGTTGGACTACTATCTGAGCAGCTGAAAAAAAAACCGAATGAAAAGTCAGTCTTT
The DNA here is from genome assembly GCA_016617855.1 of Megalonaias nervosa. Lineage (NCBI taxonomy): Eukaryota > Metazoa > Mollusca > Bivalvia > Unionida > Unionidae > Megalonaias > Megalonaias nervosa. The sequence continues at coordinate 58,475 of JAECUM010013204.1, read as the reverse complement.
ATTTAACAAACAACAAGAAACCAGTTGAATAAAATAACTGATAATTACAACTGATAAAATTCAGTGGGCATTTGTTGCCTTGAACTAAATCAAAATTCAGGTCAAGTTACATAAAGGTTCGAGACTTCCACAAATCATATGACATCAGTCGATAAAAAACAACACGTTTATGTATACTGAATACATGAATTAGAAGCATATCAATTTTCGAAAATATATTCATAATCATCAAACCCAAATAAATTGGTGCATCAGTGTTAGTATAACCAGATGTTTTTAAAAGTAGTTTCCATTGAAATTTAGACTGAAGAAAGTCATGTTTAATTCTGTGGTAACTATAAATAGATGAACTGCATCTTATGTCTGTTGAGGATGCAGTGCTAAAATAAGTACTATTTCCTTGCAAGCTCCATCAGTTATAGGAGATTTTCACACCAAAGTGAATTGTGAACCGAAGTATCCAGGGAAGCTTCAATTCAGACTTGCAAGTAAGAAATCTCTTGTGTGGAAATAAAAATCCAAATCAAGCTCAGTATTTGACTCTTGGTCAATGTTATTGGGATCCACTTATCTTTAATCTCAATGTATCACTAGAAACAAGTCACAAGTAGTATTTCTCGGCAGCGACGGATGTTGTTTAAATCTTCACAACATCGAACTTATAGATATTGCAACCAGGTACTTCGCTTGCCACGGTTTTAAAACTTGCTTGTGTTGCTGTGCCACAAAAGACCGAACCAAACCCACAGGGGATACTATAGTTGGTTACAAATTACCTAACAATCATACATGTACTATATAATAATAGTAGTATTATATAGTACATGTATAATTATTAGGTAAACTGTAGGCAACGATACGAGCCCTTCTGCTTCTTTGCCCGTCTGGTATTGATCAAGAACTATTTTCCTTTCAAATACTTAATCCTCTAATTGATGCTGGCCAGACTTACGGACAGATGGACAATGTGAATACAAAGTTTCACCTTTTGCGACATTAATCACAGGTGAGATCAAAGTGACAACATATTGAAACAAATTCAAATAACAGCAAAAACTTACTCAAGAGTTTTTGTTTCACTATTTCAACACCATCTCTTCCAAGAAAACTAAATATGGAATGTGATGATATGTGTATAGTCATTATGCAACTTTTACAATAACAGTCAGAGTGAGGTACATGTACAATGGATAAATTTCAAGATGGATAGAAATAGGTACTCAGTTCAAGACCTCCTATGGAATAAGAATTCTGACATTACATTAAGTAAAGTTTGCTATGAATGAGAAATTCATGTGGACATAAATCATTGTTATGTATCTGTAATTTAATTATTTGTTTGTTAGTTTCAAATTTTTTTTTTTTATTCCATTACATGCTATTATAAGGTAACTTTGCCTATTGGATTGACATTTTTTTAAATAGAAAATTCAGTTAAGTTCTGTTTGACCTGACTGTTATAATATAGAAACACTGTATCTAATTTCTGACCTAGATTCAGAATTAGTAAGAGTTCTGGTAAACAAATTGTTTTTTAATTTTTTTTCCCAGAGTAAGAATCATTGTTTTCAGTTAAGGCCATACTGGAAGTTTGTGATGTTAGGCATGTAAAAAGCTTCTATTTTGTTCTGGAAGGGTGACCATGTGACTTTCATCCGGGAATCTGTTTTGCATCTTAAATTAGTGAATAACTGTTTTCTTGATAGAATTTGTTCAGTTCGGGTTCTAAACCTTTGACACTTAAAGGTGTTTTATTGTGACCAGTTTGAGTTGAATTTTTATTTTATTGAATTTCAAGTGATTATTTTCCCTGGAAGTATAAGTGCTCCTACAAAATTCTTGGACAAAGACATTCACTGAAAAATATTCGGAATTCAAAACTGGAATATTATTTGCTGTGATTCAACAAGGAACTGTTGACACAACAGCATTTTGAAGGTTATGAAAGACGTCATTGCCCTCCATTTTGAATTTCATTGGGACTCGAACTCAAATTCATTTAGGATTTTTTAATAATAGGACTTCTATTTTTTAATTCTTGGATTAATTTTGGATTTCAATCGTAAAACCATAAGTTTTTTTATTTTTACCTTGGTTTTCTAGGTAAATAAATTACTTATTTAATTTTACAAAGCTTGTTGTCTTCACTCTTTTCTTGTTACTTTTTGTAAGAGCCTAGACACCTAACAATCATAATGAAACGTGCTATTGCTGATGTTGGTGTACTGCATATAAATGGAATTGCTTGTGAAAGATAGATGATTGTAAATAGCAGGAAAAGCCACACAAAATACAGTGTATATCATGTATATCAGAAGCCGAGTTTGTACGTGAAACATTGCCCTCTACCAGGAAAATTGCAAATACCTAAACAGATTCCAACAATGTAAAAAAAAGTTAAAATGTCGAACATAATTGCATCATGTCTGTAAAGTATGTACACTGATTCAGATAAATCTCAAGTCAAACTAGAAATGGGTTATGCTGCAACGCACTGCTTAATTTGACCTAAACACAAACATATAACCAAATGTGTGACAAACAGATGGCTGGAAGGACAGGTGTAGTCTTTCATATGGTATGAACATTATCATACCACTTTTTCCAAAAGTGTTGAAAATCTGCGTCGGGTAAAATTTAATCAGTTTTATTTTACTACAACATTTTGCCAACTGTAACCAGTGACTGTACTTCATACATTACTATTTAGTCATATGGGATATTAGAAGAGAATTAAAAACCACACAAGATATGCAATGTAAGCCAAACATCTGATAAAATGTAAGTTTCAAAATTTAAATAAAAACACATTAAATTCAATAAAGAAAACTAATTTTCCAACTTGGATGATATTTTGTGTTCTAGGCATGTCCTGTCAAATCTCATCATCTACCATAAAATACAACAAACATAAATCTGAACTTTTATGAAATAAATTCCTCTCAAGTGATGAAATAGTATATGATGATCGGTACATATTCACATACATTCTGTTATCGCGTAATAACGCAACACTATGTCGTGATAACGCAATGTTATCTCGTAATAACGCAATAATATATCGTAATAACGCAATATTATCTCGTAATAGCACAATGTTATTTCGTAATAACGCAATATTATCTCGTAATAACGCAATATTATCTCGTAATGCAATATTATCTCTTAATAACGCAATGTTATCTAGTAATAACGCAATGTTATCGTAATAACGCAATACTATGTCGTAATAACGCAATGCTGTCTCGTAATAAAGCAATGTTATCTCGTAATAATGCAATACTATCTCATAAAAACGCAAATTTTATTTTTTTATCTGGCGCTAATGGGCCTCTGTAAGTTTTCATAAACATGGAACGATAAAAGTATTGGACAGTATTGAATTGAACTGTACAAGCACTGAGTGATTATCGCTACTGTTACTGTTCCTACTGCTGGTGCTTCTTCTTTCAGCGTCATCACTGGTTTCTTTTTGGTCTTACAAATATGCACATACAAACCTTTGTGAATATTTTATCCAAGCAACCGCATACTCGGAGAAAAATAAGAGACCGAAATAAACGCCCAATGATCCATTTTGCCAAAAGAAGTAGGGGGAGGGGGAACTTCAAGTCGGAATATTAATGGTATAAATAGTGTCCAGCCGCCAGTTCCTTAAACATTATCTTTCCATCGTTATTTCAAGTGACGTTCGCTAGTCCAAATAGTTACTGACATACCATGGTAATGACCCTAGTTTATATTACCACTTTAGAGGCGAAAGACGCTAACGCTAAACTAGAGACGGAGGGATCTCGTTAGCATTTTGCTATATTTTTCACATCCGATTCTACCCGTATGGGCCGTATCCTACGTATTCACAAGCATATAACCTTAGTCATACAGTATCAAATACTTAGGGACATTTCTACAAACTATTCCGACCGCTCTGGTGGTATAGTGGTTAGAGCGTCCGCCTCGGATGCTGGAGGTCGCGGGTTCGAACCCTGGCCGAGTCGTACCAAAGGCTTATAAAAATGGTACAAGCAGCTGCCTTGCTTGTCCCTCAGCATTAAGAGGCTAATGTTAGGACTGGTCGGCCTGGTGTCAGGATAATGTGACTGGGTGGGGCATGAGGCTACATGTCTGCGGCATGGTGCCCCAGTGATAGACATCACTATAAACTTTCACTCTGCAGACATCGTAGCGATATGACTGAATTTTTTTTTTAAAGATACCTTAAAGATCCAAAACACACACGCCAACTATTCCAAATTTCATATTCACCATTTTCTACCCTCCCCCTTCCAATAGACAGAATGTGAACAGCACCTTTGATCCACATGTTGATTAAATCACACATATGCAGTGAACTTTGCCCATGAATGGTTTGTATAACCTAACATAATGATGTCTTGTGCAGAAACTAAAACTCCGAGGAAATTTAGTTTTATTGAAACAAATTAAGAAAAGCAAGCAACAACATAAAAGATCACCATTCAGTGGAAAGAAAGATCCGTTTAACAAACTCCCTAAATGATAGACAATTTCTGTATTTGATATAAAAGGATTTTATTTATTCCTGTTCAATGATTATTTCAACAGTAACTAATACGCTACACCCTGATTCAAAAAATCTAGTAACCATCAAAACATGTCTAAGACTAAAAGGACTTGTAAAAATAAATTTAAACTTTGTATGAGCTGCTGATGACGAATATGACAGTAATAACGACGATAAGGAAAACAATGCGAGGAAAGAAGGTGGCTATGCTTACCTGTCTTCCAAATAATGCTTTGTTTTTAAATCATAACAGCGGAGGAGGAGGCGAATGTCATTTTTAAGTATTCTAAATAAGGTAATGAAAATGGCTTTCATATTTCCACAGTAAGTATACCATGTATATTCAAACATTTACTCTTTAAGGAATATAAATTTTTTTCCATGGACTTGTCAAATATTTATATTCACGTGAACTGCAACACAGGAAAAGTTTCCATTAAATCTATTAATAGTTCCATATAAGGCTAACCGTCAGAGTAAAAGCTGACGTTTTTATGTCGACGACTGTTTGACAAAATATGATGACACGAAATAAAGGGCGAGAAATAATCTTCAAACATTTTACAGTTTACAGCATTTTGTGATCAAGGGAATCGAGGATGGAATCAAGGGCAATGAGCAAAATCTGCATTCGATACGATACTAAAACAATTAACAGAGGTCGACCTAATAGGATCTAGAAACGGAATGTATCTCTCTTTCCCTCACTCAGTTTAATCCTCTCTCTCTCTCTCTCTCTCTCTCTCTCTCTCTCTCTCTCTCTGCCAAATGCTTCCCTGCATTGTTGTCTTTTGAATTGTCACTGATGAATTACATTCCCTGACTGGAAATTAAAGCTTTATTTAAATAAGTACCATTTTAATCTACTCGAGTATGCAGGAGAAGTTCTGCAGGTAAATATAACCATATTCACAAATGAACGAAACGACCGAGTTACGTTGACACATAAATCAATGACGTAAATGAATTGGTGTCAAGACTAAATTTCAGAATCAACATCCAACTCAGTTTTTCGATGGTGCATTGTTAAATTCCTGGTTTATTTACCTTAAAGCTGGGAATGAATTTGTCAAATTCCTGGTTTATTTACCTTAAAGCTGGGAATGAATTTGTTAAATTCCTGGTTTATTTACCTTAAAGCTGGGAATGAATTTGTCACTACCTTAGCAGCAGACTTATTTCCGCAACCCAAGCACGTGTTTCTTTGGATAGCCGATCAGGTTTGATGGACACTTCTTTTTCCTCAATTTTCAAATGGTCTCGAGTTAACCTTTCTCTTAACCTAACGACGCGAGTTTTCGTCATCAAAATTGTATCTATGTCCCTTTGCACTACTGCAAACACTAGGTATGACTATGAAGAGTGCATAAATAGAGGCAACAAGCTGCACGTGCAAAGCTAGCCATGTACTGATTGATAACAGCGGCTCGCCAATATTACTTCGTTTGATCGCCTGGTTGGTTATTCAGACAAGCATTTAGCAGAGAGATTGATTGATAGATCGATATTCTTTTATTCCTCCATTTTCTGAAGATTTTAAGACAAAGTATTAAAAATGGAATGTAATACATAGAATCACAAAAATAGTGTATTTGTTACTTATGAAGTCCTCTGAATTACTTGTAATAGCAAACTAGTAAATAAATTAATATCATTATTAACTAGATAGATTACAGTATGTTACTGCTTTGAAAAACATATCTACAGAGAAGAAAAAAAAAGAAAAATATGTTTCAACATTTGAAAATAGAACTACACAACACAAATATTTAGCATCCTAATCGCTTTGCAATCCAGGACAAGTATTTCTTTCCTTATATTCTGTGTAAGTTCTCTATTGAATCGAATATATAATATCCTTTATCTTAATGAAATACTTCGTAGATAGTCTAATCACATTAATCCATGCCTCAAGTTCCAAACGTTCTGAGACGTCCTTTAAACCACCAAGTAGCATAATCAGTATATCATCGTCGATTTGATCATAGAAATCACGGTAAATCACTGGAGGCATATACGAAAATAGACTTTCCATCAAGTGGTTTCTGTCGTCTAAGGTTAAGGGACAATTCATCGAGATGTGCAAAATACGGTCATGACTTATTTTGCCACATAGGGGACACAGTCCAGGTCTTGCTTGCATTCCTCCAATACGAATCAATGTCCCATATTCCATTTTTCTGCTTGAGTCAGTGCAAGCGACTTTCCATAGGTGGTGCATTTTTAGTCCTGGATTAATTTTTAAAAATCTACCGAATCCCTCTGATGGATTTCTGATACTCATTTCATGTTTTCTCTCTTCAAATACCTGTATTCTTGTCCCAATTAAGTTTTTCCATGTTATTTTGTCTGGAAATTTTCCAGTGAAAATGAAGTCGTTGAGATAGTCTTCTAAATCATACTTTCTGAGTACAGTACTTATATCATATATAAAAGAATTGTAGCTCTGTTGGGGGTCAAAAATCAAATTTCCAAGAGTCCAGAGGAAAAACCTTTTAGCAATTAAGTTTGCCGATGTTCTACACATGCGACCAAGGAATACGAGTTTTTGTTTATCTATGCAAGCTTCCATTGAAATCATCCCCAAGCATGATATCGTAGATCCAATATGTGATCTTTGAGGAAAACCTTGTAGAGTAGTGTCGTCTGCCAAAAGCATGCCAGATATGTTCATCTGATTCATTGTTATCCCGCAATTAGTCATGACTAGTTCATTCAATAGGTCATTGATGTACACGAGAAAAAGAAAAGCGGACATTACACGCCCCTGACCAACGCCTCTCCGTAACGGAAATGTGTTAGATATACATCCTCTACACGCTACACAGGCACTTGACTGTGTGTAAGAATGGGCGATTATTCTCCATATTTTTGCATAGACAATGCCAGTCTATCGAATGCCTTTTCATTATCCAGAAAAACAGCATATACATTAGAGTTATGATTAGTATAGTCTATCAAACATCACTGAAGAGTAAATGCAGCAGAAATAGCACCAGCCTCCTTACGAAATCCAAATTGATAAGGCTGTGGAAAGTTTATTTTGTCTAAATACTTTTGAATTCTGGTCATCAATATTTTTTCAAACAATTTTCCCAGACAAAATGTCAATGCTATACCACGATAATTCACCGGATCCTTTTTATCTTTACCATCTTGTTTGTATATCGGTATAATCATCCCACATCTATATACATCAGGCAAATACTCAAACTGGATCATGTAATTAAAAAAGGCAATTAAATGACTGATTAAATATTTTCCACCATACTTTAAATGCTCATTCGATACGCAATCAATGCCTGGTCATTTTTTTATTTTTAGAGACTTGATATGCTGCAATACCTCTTCCTCTGTAATAGGATTACACTTTATGTTATCAGTCTCTAGTTTACTTTCTTCGTACATATTCTTCATCTTGACATAATCATTATGTTCCTCATCTGTTGTACTGCTTAATTCAGAAAAATACAGTTTCCATAGATTGACACATTCATCCAAATTAGTTGATTCTACTTCTCCAAATACAATATTACCATAATTTGATTTATCTTTCCTATTTTCCCGCATGACTGCGTAGAATTCGTCCATTCCCATTTCTGTACTCTTTCCTGTTTCTTCAAATATGCACTCTTTATATACCTTTTTCTCTAACATATGTTCCTTTCTGAACTCTCTTTCTGCGTCCTTGTATTTTCTTTTGATGTTACAGTCTGTGCTTCTAGTTTTTCCTGCTTTGATCCATTCTCCGCGCGCTTTTCTCATATCCTGATGTGATTTTTCAAGGCCACTTTTCTTTTAATATGGTTTCAAGTGCGATCTAAATTCGGACTTTGGAATAGATCTGTCTGATGCAGTTAGAACACTCTTGGTTATCAATTCATTATACTTCTCTATATCTTCTATCTTTTTGCACTCATAGGTGAAATTCAAGAATGCACTAACGTCAGATTCATACATGCTGATTTCTAATGGATTTGCCAAGTTCCATTTCATTCTTGGAAATACACGTGTCTTAATAATTTCCTTCAACATATCTTTTGCAAGTGCCGCTGTAACAGGTAGGTGATCCGATATTGAGAAATCAATTTTGTCGTTTACTATGTGTCTTCTTATACCACCTCTGATTATTTCAGGTATTAGTATATAATCAAGTGTGGACGTTCGTGACATGTCTTTTGATCTATACGTGATGTAATGTTCATGAGGTTTTATCACCAACGTAGCAACTATGTTTCTCTGTTCTATTCTTTTCCTGAGAGCAATGTCTCCTCTGAATGGATTTTTACACACAAGATCTGCATTCATGTCGCCTATAATTATGCATATATTTTCAACAGAATATCTATCATACACATCAAAAACATTTTCACAAAATATGTCACATGCATCATCACTTCTAGTTGTTGAGGGAAAGTAGGTTGAATCAAGATGATAGGTTCCAACTCTCTCACTAAGACTTTCACCGCCATAATATTTGGCAAATCAGTTTGCAAAGTGCTTACTTTGCATAGAGATGATCTATAAAATACGGCAACCCCGCCACTACCTCTATAGCATTGTGGTATCTCTTCAGTAGGAAGCGCTACTACTTTGAAATAATCATGCAATTTATCTATATACGATAGATTCTTTGTATAAAGCCAATGTTCAGTGATAACAGATATATCTGTGTCTAGTAACAATTCAATTAGTTTCTGCGTGCTAGACATTAGAGACGGGGGGGGGGGAGAGAGGAAGGGAGACACAGACAGAGAGGCAGAGAGAAAGATTATAGGACAGAGACACAGACAGAGAATAAGAGCTAGAGAAAATGTTTGTATACACATGGTACACTTGCAGTGGAAATACGAGTGCCATTTTTATTACCTTATTTAGAATAATTGAAAATCCATTTCGACTCCTATTCCTCCGCTATATTATCGTGATGGAACAGAACGAAATTTGCAAGACAAATAAGTATAGCTTACTTCTCGTTTCCTCGCATTGTTTTCCTTGTCGTCGTTTTTACTGTCATTTTCGTCACCAGCAGCTGATACAAAGTTCAAATTTTTCTATAAGTCTTTTCAGTGGAAACATATTTTAATGGTGACTAGATTGATATACCACGTGTAAAAGTTACACATATTGAACATGAAATCAGGATAAAACGTTTTTAAAGAGATGAGGATATCAAGAAGGTCTACAGTGTACATATTTTGCAAATAAAGAATAACAATAAATGTGACGAAGAAAAGGTATACTTGTTGCAATAAGAAAAGTAAGTCGATATACTAGTCGTCCTGAATAGCTCCATTTCAGAGTATTGCATGTAGCACGCTATGAAATAATGTTCCGCATTCTCCAGATTAGTACCTCGCTCAGTTCACAAGAAGAAGCATAATGGCTGCTCCCATGTGCTCGAAAACTAAGCGTGAACTAGTCCAAACAATTTACTGTAGTCGATATAAAAGGGTTTTGAAACCGAATGTATCACTCTCTCCCTCTCTCATTTTTATTCTCTCTCGCTTTATTTCTCTCTCTCTCTCTGTCTCTGTCCCACTCTCTTTCTCTCTGCCTCTCTGTCTGTGTCTCCCTCCCTCTCCCTCCCCCCTCTCTCTCTCTGTCTGCTAAATGTTTGTCTGAATAAGCAACCAAGCGATCCAACGAAGTAGTATTGGCGAACCGCTGTTATCAATCAGTACATGGCTATAGGGTATTTAAATCAGACCAACCATCAAGCGCTCAACAATACCGTCTATAACTGCATGTTCTTGAATTTTATCTATGCCCAGCTGTATGTTTCTGTGAAATAATACTATGGTCACTTCTTGTGAACTGAGCGAGGTACTAATCTGGAGAATGCGGAACATTATTTCATAGCGTGCTACATGCAATACTCTGAAATGGAGCTATTCAGGACGACTTATTTTTCTTATTGCAACAAGTATACCTTTTCTTCGTCACATTTATTGTTATTCTTTATTTGCAAAATATGTACACTGTAGACCTTCTTGATATCCTCATCTCTTTAAAAACGTTTTATCCTGATTTCATGTTCAATATGTGTAACTTTTACACGTGGTATATCAATCTAGTCACCATTAAAATATGTTTCCACTGAAAAGACTTATAGAAAAATTTGAACTTTGTATCAGCTGCTGGTGACGAAAATGACAGTAAAAACGACGACAAGGAAAACTATGCGAGGAAAGGAGAAGCTAGCTATACTTATTTGTCTTGCAAATTTCTTTCTTTTCCATCATGATAATATAGCGGAGGAAGAGGAGGCGAAATGGATTTTCAATTATTCTAAATAAGGTAATAAAAATGGCTCTCGTATTTCCACTGTAAGTGTACCATGTGTATACAAACATTTTGTCTTGAAGGAATATACAGTTTTGTCCTTCAACTTTTCAAATGTTCTAAATTCTCTATTCAGGTGAACTAGAAGACAAGGATACTTTCCAAGGAATCTATTAGTAGTGATAGATAAAGCTAATCGTAGGTGGAAAATTGGCCGTTTTAATGTCAACGAATTTTTTGTCAAAATAGGATGACGCGAGATGAATGGTGGAAATTAATCTTCAACCATTTTGCAATTAACAACATTTTTTTATCAACGCCATCGAAGATGGAATCAAGGGTGCAATATTTGCATTCAGTATGGTCGCAAACAATTTACTGACGTCGACATTAAAGGGTTCTCAAACCTAATGTATCACTCTTTCCCTCTCTCATTTTTATTCTCTCTCGCTCTTATTCTCTCTCTGTGTCTCTGTCCCACTCTCTTTCTCTCTGCCTCTCTGTCTGTGTCTCCCTCCCTCTCCCCCCCCCCGCTGAATGCTTGTCTGAATAACGAACCAAGCTATCAAACGAAGTAGTACTAGCGAGCCGCTGTTATCAATCAGTACAAGGCTAGCTTTGCACGTGCAGCTTGTTGCCTCTATTTATGCACTCTTCATAGTCATACCTAGTGTTTGCAGTAGTGCAGAGGGACAAAGATGCAATTTTGATGACGAAAACTCACGTCATTAGGTTAAGATAAAAGTTACACCAGAGCATTTATTTATTTTATATACTGAGCTAACAGAACTGCCCCTCAAAACTGGTCGTTTTCTTCGACAACACTATCTCGAGAAACGTTTGCTTTAGGCAGAGCTAATTGTCTCTGTGTGCCAATAAGTCTGCTTCAAGGGCAAGGACAAATTGATCCCCAGACAGAAGTGAAAAGAAACCAGGAATTGGACAATCCGCCACCGAAAAAGTGTGCTGGATGCTGTCTCTGAAATTTAGTCTTGACCCCAATTCATTTACCTCAGTTATTAATGCGTTGTACGTAACTCGGTCTTTTCGTCCGGTTGTAAATAGGGTTATATTCACCTGCGGAACCTCTCGTGCATAATCGAGTACATTCAAAGAGTAGGTAGTTAAACCAAACTTTAATCTAAAGTCAGGGAATATAAGTTGATGAGTGACAATTCAAAAGACAACAATTACCATTCATTGGGCTTGATCGCGTGCATTAAAATGCTCCAGTTTCGTAATTTCTATAGGGTTTAACTTTGAAAGACCAATACTTTGCCAGGTTGTCCTCACTGTTTATCAGAGTTATTTGAAAATGATTTGTAACTATTAAATAAATGACCTTTCCAATTTCATTCATTTTGGTGTGTAATTGACGACTGGATTATGGTCTATTGAGCATACAATTTGACCTTACCTGAGATGTAGACCTACATTTATTACCTTATTCTAAATAAGGTAATAAAAATGGCACTCGTATTTCCACTGTAAGTGTACCATGTGTATACAAACATTTTGTCTTGAAGGATTATACAATTTTGCCCTTCAACTTTTCAAATGTTCTAAATTCTCTATTCAGGTGAACTAGAAGACAAGGATACTTTCCAAGGAATCTATTAGTAGTGATAGATAAAGCTAATCGTAGGTGGAAAATTGGCCGTTTTAATGTCAACGAATTTTTTTGACAAAATAGGATGACACGGGATGAATGGTGGAAATCAATCTTCAACGATTTTGCAATTAACAACATTTTGTTATCAACGGCACCGAAGATGGAATCTAGGGCATTTAGCAATATTTGCATTCAATATGGTCGCAAACAATTTACTGACGTCGACATTAAAGGGTTCTCAAACCGAAAGGATCACTCTTTCCCTCTCTCATTTATATTCTCTCTCGCTCTTATTCTCTCTCTGTGTCTCTGTCCCACTCTCCTTCTCTCTGCCTCTCTGTATGTGTCTCCCTCCCTCCTTCCCAACCCCCACTCTCTCTCTCTCTCTCTCTCTCTCTCTCTCTCTCTCTCTCTCTCTCTCTCTCTCTCTCTCTGCTAAATGCTTGTCTGAATAACGAACCAAGCTATCAAACGAAGTAGTACTGGCGAGCCGCTGTTATCAATCAGTACATGGCTAGCTTTGCACGTGCAACTTGTTGCCTCTATTTATGCACTCTTCATAGTCATACCTAGTGTTCGCAGTAGTGCAGAGGGACAAGGATGCAATTTTGATGACGAAAACTCACGTCATTAGGTTAAGATAAAAGTTGCACCAGAGCATTTATTTATTTTATATACTGAGCTAACAGAACTGCCCCTCAAAACTGGTCGTTTTCTTCGACAACACTATCTCGAGAAACGTTTGCTTTAGGCAGAGCTAATTGTCTCTGTGTGCCAATAAGTCTGCTTCAAGGGCAAGGACAAATTGATCCCCAGACAGAAGTGAAAGAAACCAGGAATTGGACAACCCGCCACCGAAAAAGTGTGCTGGATGCTGTCTCTAAATTTTGTCTTGACCCCAATTCATTTACCTCAGTTATTAATGCGTTGTACGTAAGTCAGTCCTTTTCGTCCGGTTGTGAATAGGGTTATATTCACCCGCAGAACCTCTCGTGCATAATCAAGTACATTCAAAGAGTAGGTAGTTAAACCAAACTTTAATCTAAAGTCAGGGAATATAAGTTGATGAGTGACAATTCAAAAGACAACAATTACCATTCATTGGGCTTGATCGCGTGCATTAAAATGCTCCAGTTTCGTAAGTTCTGTAGGGTTTAACTTTGAAAGACCAATACTTTGCCAGGTAGTCCTCACTGCTTATCAGAGTTATTTGAAAATGATTTGTAATTATTAAATAAATGATCTTTCCAATTTCATTCATTTTGGTGTGTAATTGACGACTAGATTATGGTCTATTGAGCATACAATTTGACCTTACCTGAGATGTAGACCTAAAGACAACTGCTAGCGTCACTTGCTCATTTTCTCTTTCTTAATTTCAAAGGAAAATTGTAGAGAAGAAAGGAACCGATTACATATTTAGATTTTACACCTCTTGTAATGCATTCATTGTACTTTCGGAAGGTAGCATTGCGCACTCTGGTAAAATTCGTTTTATCTAGTTTAGTAACTGATAATGTTAGTGTAATTTGGACTAGTTCACGCTTAGTTTTCGAGCACATGGGAGTAGCCATTATGCTCAACTGTGTGCATATATGATGCGCAATTTGCACAAGAACAATATGAAAAGAGATTTCAGCCACGTATATAAAAGTAGCATAGAGGTATATCAACATTCTCCGCATGGTGCAAACAACTTGATCTTACACCTGTCACACTCTCAGAAGTAATAATGTCAATTTGTCATTTCAGTCAGATTTCTGGAATTAAATTTTATTATATTTCATATGCATTGTCGAGTGAGTTTGAATGTTTTAGTGCCAGATCATCAGACTGTCGAATACCTTTAATATCGCTCTACGACCTTCCGGGGAAAGCACAACATTTATTTTGGATGACAATCACAAACCCTGTGAGTCTTGCAAGAATATCTTCAGAAGATTTCCTATGGAAAATGGAAGATATTGCATTGCAACATATATGGCAGTTGGGGGTTGCGTTGGGTTATTTCATCTTTTGCTATTTTTCTTTATTTTCTCTGGGGATTTTTCTGGAACTATTTTAATTGAAGACCATATACATTGTTCCTCGTACTACAAAGATCCATGCATGAAACAATGTGTGAAAACTTAATGAAACGTTCGAAAAGTTTGCAAAAGACATTAAACTTGTGTGCTGACAATGGAAGTTGTATTAAAATTATGAGTAGGAAACAGACGTATATGTGTTAGAATCAAAAGACTCGCATTGCAACAACGTACACTAAATATTTATCTATTCATTTTGGTACCTCAGAAACTTTGATGGAAGGACTGTTTATGGGGCATATAAATCAGACCAACCATCAAGCGCTCAAGAATACCGTCTGTAACTGCATGTTCTTGAATTTTATCTATGCTCAGCTGTATGTTTCTGTGAAATAATACTATGGTCACTTCTTGTGAACTGGGCGAGGTATTAATCTGGAGAATGCGGAACATTATTTCATAGCGTGCTACATGCAATACTCTGAAATGGAGCTATTCAGGACGACTAGTATATCGACTTACTTTTCTTATTGCAACAAGTATACCTTTTCTTCGTCACATTTATTGTTATTCTTTATTTGCAAAATATGTACACTGTAGACCTTCTTGATATCCTCATCTCTTTAAAAACGTTTTATCCTGATTTCATGTTCAATATGTGTAACTTTTACACGTGGTATATCAATCTAGTCACCATTAAAATATGTTTCCACTGAAAAGACTTATAGAAAAATTTGAACTTTGTATCAGCTGCTGGTGACGAAAATGACAGTAAAAACGACGACAAGGAAAACTATGCGAGGAAAGGAGAAGCTAGCTCTACTTACTTGTCTTGCAAATTTCGTTCTGTTCCATCATGATAATATAGCGGAGGAAGAGGAGGCGAAATGGATTTTCAATTATTCTAAATAAGGTAATAAAAATGGCTCTCGTATTTCCACCGTAAGTGTACCATGTGTATACAAACATTTTGTCTTGAAGGAATATACAGTTTTGTCCTTCAACTTTTCAAATGTTCTAAATTCTCTATTCAGGTGAACAATAAGACAAAGATACTTTCTAACGTCAATGAATACAAGCTGATCAGTGACAATTCAAAATACAGCAATTACCATTCACTGGGCTTGATTGCGTGCATTAAAATGCTCCAGTTTCGTAATTTCTATAGGGGTTAACTTTGAAAGACCAATACTTTGCCAGGTTGTCCTCACTGCTTATCAGAGCTATTTGAAAATGATTTGTAATTATTAAATAAATGATCTTTTCAATTTCATTCATTTTGGTGTGTAACTGACGACTGGATTATGGGCTATATAGCATACAATTTGACCTTACCTGAGATGTAGACCTAAAGACTACTGCTAGCGTCACTTGCTCATTTTCTCTTTCTTAATTTCAAAGGAAAATTGTAGAGAAGAAAGGAACCGATTACATATTTAAATTTTATACATCTTGTAATGCATTCATTGTACCTTCGGGAGGTAGCATTGATGATCTGGCACTAAAATATTCAAACTCACTCGACAATGCATATGAAATATAATAAAATTTAATTCCAGAAATCTGACTGAAATGACAAATTGACATTATTACTTCTGAGAGTGTGACAGGTGTAAGATCAAGTTGTTTGCACCATGCGGAGAATGTTGATATACCTCTATGCTACTTTTATATTCGTGGCTGAATTCTCTTTTCAAATTGTTCTTGTAGAAATTGCGCATCATATATGCACACAGTTGAGCATAATGGCTGCTCCCATGTGCTCGAAAACTAAGCGTGAACTAGTTCAAATTACACTAACTTTACTAAACTAGATAAAACGAATTTTACCAGAGTGCGCAATGCTACCTTCCGAAAGTACAATGAATGCATTACAAGATGTATAAAATTTAAATATGTAATCGGTTCCTTTCTTCTCTACAATTTTCCTTTGAAATTAAGAAAGAGAAAATGAGCAAGTGACGCTAGCAGTTGTCTTTAGGTCTGCATCTCAGGTAAGGTCAAATTGTATGCTCTATAACCCATAATCCATTCGTCAATTACACACCAAAATGAAGATAATTGAAAAGATCATTTATTTAATAATTACAAATCATTTTCAAATAACTCTGATAAGCAGTGAGGACAACCTGGCAAAGTCGATATACTGGTCGTCCTGAATAGCTCCATTTCAGAGTAATGCATGTAGCACGCTATGAAATAATGTTTCGCATTCTCCAGATTAGTACCTCGCTCAGTTGACACGAAGTGACCTTAGTATTATTTCACAGAAACATACTACTGGACATAGATAAAATTCAAGTACATGTCTTGCAGATGTCATGCAGTTACCGGCGCTACTCTTGGGCGCTTGATTGTTGGTCTGATTTAAATACCCCATGTACAGTTTGTCAATCAATGTTTCTGACGTACCACGAGGAATAGATAATTATTTATTGCTCGTTGTTGCAATGTTAGTCTTTTGATTATAATAGTTCTACAGAAGACATATTGCCAATAAAGAACAATAATTAATGTGAGAAAGGAAAGGTATTATTCTTATAAGAAGAAAATACGTCGATATTGCTCCATTTCAGGGTATTGCATGATCGTAAAATAATCGTGAACTAGTATAAGGTACTCTCAGTGTTTGATTTTGCAAAAGGGATACATTTATGTTAGCCTAAATGAGCAGAGATGCCTCGCATTTGTGTAAACAATGCAGATAATTTCTGCTATGTTTGTAATGAAGTGACTTTTGCATCACAAAACCGCAGTATAACCACTTCGGTTAAAAGGGCCTATCACCTTTATTTTAGCTGCAGAACTGAAGATCAGGAAAAGAGGTTGGCCACACACATATGCTGAAACACTTGTGCAATAAATCTTTGCCAGTGGTTGAACAGCAAAAAGGAAATCTATGCCTTTTGCAGTGCCAATGATTTGGAGAGAGCCAACGGATCATATCAGCAATTGTTACTTCTGCATGGTGGGAAAGGTGTGTCCAAGAAGAAAAGTGGACTGTGCATTATCCAACCATTCCGTCAGCTGTACGCCCAGTACCCCACGGAGGACTGCCGGTTCCTGATGCACCCGAATTATTTTCACTTGAGTCAGACGAGGAAGAGGAAGAGTATGAAACTTCTAGTCATGAACCATCAATGTCACATGACCCATATTTTCTTCCATCGTCCTCCTTCTTAACAACACCTCATAAACCAAGATGAACTGAATGACTTTGTGAGGGATTTGGAACTATCCATGAGTAAGGCAGAGCTGTTGGGCTCCAGACTACAGCAGTGGAATCCCCTGGCAGGTGATGTTAGGGTTTCCATGTTCCGTGACCGACAAATGGATCTTGTCCCATTCTTCTTCATGGAAGGTGATCTTGTGGCCTGCAACAACATCGATGGTGTGATGGCAGCCCTCAACATCGTTAATGATCCAGATGAGTGGCGACTGTTCATTGATTCATCGAAGACGAGTCTTAAATCTGTTTTGCTGCATAATGGCAATGTTTTACCATGAATTTCAGTTAGTCATACAAGTCCATATGAAGGAAACCTATGAAAACATGAAACAACTTTTGAGGTGCATAAACTATGATCAACATCAGTGGCAGCTTTGTGGCGATTTGAAGTTTCTTGCTGTCTTGCTTGGTCTGCAGACTGCATACACAAAGTACTGCTGTTTTCTCTGCGAATGGGATAATCTTGCTAGAGATTTCCACTACATCAAGAGAGGATTGGCCACTCCGACAGTCATTGTAGCCTGGGAGGAAAAGTGTTCAGCATCCACCACTTGCTGAATCAAGGAAGATTTTGTTACCACCCTTGCACATCAAGCTGGGTCTGATGAAGAACTTTGTCAAGGCCATGGACAAAACGCAAGCAGATTTCAAGTACCTCCGTGGAAATTTTTCAAGGTTAAGTGAAGCTAAGATAAAGGAAGGTGTCTTTGTTGGTCCTCAGATTCGTGAACTTCTTCGAGATGATGCATTTGACCGTGCACTTAGTGGCAACATATTTTCTCGGAAACAACAAGGCAGACAACTTCAGAGATTTGGTGGAAAACTTCCTCAAGGCATACAAAGTCTTGGTTGCAACATGTCACTAAAGATTCATTTTTGCACTCTCATCTAGATATTTTCCACCGAAATGAGGAGCAGTAAGAACCGAGTACGGCAAGCGATTTCACCAGGACATTGCAACAACGGAGAAATGCTATCAGGGCAAGTGGAACCCGTCGATGCTTGCAGACTATTGCTGGACAGTGACAAGAGATGTTCCATTTAATGAACACAAGAGACAAGCCAAGAAGCCCCGAGTAGACATTGAATAAGGACTAAACTATATACTTATATATACATAACATTTTTTGCCTTTTGTTTCATAATAAATTTTATTTATATAACCCTTTTGCTGTTTTTAAAGTATTACATAAACAGGACAGGTGAAATAATATCATGTATAGCAACCATAAACACATGAAAAAACCTAGGTTTTCAATTTCTGATTAAAACTACTATCTACACAATATATATAAACGTAAAATGTAAAAACTTAAATATCTTGGAAACAGTAGCCAGTCAGTTGTTTTAATTGTCATATTTGAATTCAGCACATCAAAATCCATAAGAAATAGTATATTTTATCTCTGAAGCAGACGACTTCAAAAAATTGTAGACCAGTGTATTAAGAAAGAGAAAATGAGCAAGCGACGCTAGTAGTTTTTTTTAGGTCTTCATCTCATGTAAGGTCAAATCGTATGCTCTATAGACCTTAATACACTCGTCAATTACACTCCAAACTGAAGGAAAAATGAAAAGTTCTTTTATGTAATATCTACAAAATCTTGATAATTTATATATTACGATGAATAAATATATAATAAAATGGCCAATATAGAAATTGCTATCCAAATAGAATCTAAATCTTCATATATATATATATATATATATATATATATATATATATATATATATATATATATATAAACTGAAACTCAAATGCCCATAATTCAAAATATGCTGTTTTAACTTTAAATCATCAATAATCCAATGTTTTCAAAATTATTAAATTTTTAAAGACTTTGGTACTTTCGAACGTGTTCGTTGTTGGACAACAGGAAAAGGTTGACTGTCTTTTCCAGCGCTTTATCAGAGATTCGTAAGATTTGCTTCTTTAAATTTTGAATTTGCAATTTTGAAATTTAGGATTTTCATTTTTGGAATATTTATATTTAGGTTTTTCTGTTCCTATTTGTTCCCTAGCTAACCAAGTTGTTGGCTTACCGTTTCCGGGTCAGTACTCCCTCCATGTCGGTTGGAATTCCTGCCCTTCTTTCCAATAAAGTTTCCAATCGTTTTTGACCTACGCCCATTTTGGTCTTTCGAGTTATATCAGTTATATTTAGTTTTGCATATTGTTGTTATCTCTTCTAGAATAAGGGCTTTTAAAACCAAATTATCCAAGTTGCATTTTTATTCTATATCTATATTTTCCTACATGTTTGCGATATATTTACTTTTTATTCCATGATGGAGGCATCTTCTTTTATGTCCTTCAAAGTCCTCTGGATGTGAGATATTTATAATTTTGTATGTTATGGCTGTTTCATTTTCATCGACAGCTGTATATGTAAAGTTTATAATTCTTTTCCTATCGGTGTTACAGTTGGTAAATCTGTTTATTTCGGTTGGTTGTGGATCCAGTGTTTGGCTATGTATCTCGTTGTCTATCATTTCTCTCCTTCTACATTTTCTTGATGTATGGTCCTTGTATGCGCAGTTGCTAAATTTTCGGTCGAATATCCATCAACGGTACCAGGCACTTACTAGGAAACCGTGGATGTAGAAACGTTTTCTTACTAGGAAACCGTGGATGTAGAAATGTTTTCTTAGTATTGCTGCATCTTTCATCAGGATTTCCAGGATTCTTGCTCCAGTTTGTATTGTTGGGTATGACTGGCATATTGCCATTTTATAGCTCTTGGTCTTGAGTTTATGTGTTTCGTCGAACCTTTGCACTGTGGCCTCTATTGTTATTTCGATAGGTAAGCCTGACTAGTATAATTCTATGTGTTTGACGATTATCTCCCTTATGAAGGGTAGCGGATCTATTATTTTCCCCGTTTCTCTCTAATGGTTATATATCCCTTCTTTAACAGAAGTTCTTCTCCCTTGGGATGAGTGATATAAACCCCTTTGTTACTGAAGGCCCGCACTTTGCTAATGTCTACCCATCTCTTTTCTATTTTGTTTGTAAAATCTATTCCTTGTATATCTCTCATTCAATTAGCCAGAATGAATTTTCCTTCCGTGGTTCGTTCCGTGTAGATATGGAAAATAGCTTCATAAACCGATATTTTCAAACTTTCATACGGCTATTCTTCAAAAGTATTAAAGTTTTTATTCACTATATTTGATCCAATTCAAGTCCGATAAAACATTTAAATTTTTGTCTTTTTTTTTTTGGAGTTCCATGAATTTCTTATATTGTCACGTGTAATTATTGAATCCCATGAGACATTTTGATGTTTCGCATGTAGTTCAGTCCGTTGGTTGTATGTTTTCTGTAGCTTTCTAGCTTGCTTTGGTGGCATGATCGACTCGATTTGATTTCGATCGGTAGGCAGAACATGCGAAGGGGTCAAAGTTTATGAGTGCCTTACTTATTTAAAAACTTAGTGACATTTACTGACATGAGGCGACATATTTTGTCGGTTGCTGGAATATACTTATTGAGTGTGCTTTTTTATGTGTGTTTTCTTTAAAATCACACACACTTATGCTTCATATACATCATAACTAAAAACATTTTCTAATTGAATAAAAAACAAAACCTCAAAGAACTGTACTGCAGTAAGTGGGAGATAATACAATCTCTGGTTCATAAATTCGCACCACTTTATATTAAATATCTCTTTAGAGCTGTGCCATAAACGGTTTAATAGCAAATAAAAAAAGAACATCTTGTCTATCAGAAAATTGATTTATCTATTTTTAACTCAAACAATTCTACATTATTCGACAGCTCAAGGCAAGTGGACGACTGAGATTTATAAGAAAACGACAAAACTTCCTCCCTTACAGTTTTTATAGAGAAAAAACACCAGACACAGATTTTCATAACCATTAACACCAAATGGAACATTTTCATCTATCCAAACTACGCCAGGAAATATTACATGATAAGGGCTATACAGAGTTTTTAAAATCTTGACCAATAAGTTTATTTCCCAGCCCTCTCAGACCCGTTCCAGGATATTTATTTATTTATTGATGATGCCCCCCTCCCTCGCCGGTAACACGGGCGAAGGTTTTAATGTAAACAATAAGCATATCGAATAGGATGAATGCATTTTCCCCTCTTCTCGAGTTTTCTCCATTTGGTGAATCAATTTTATTTTTCTCCTTCACGATATTTTAGGAGGAGAGGGCTGCATACACAAACTCTAAAGGTCAGGGAACTGAAGCATCAGTAGCGTGAAGGGAATATTGTTACTACTTTCCTTAAATTTTGTATCACCTGCGTACAATTTTTTTTATACCAGCCATTGAACAGATGTTACCACTGCAACTAACATTATCAACAACAGGCTTAATCCCCTAATTAAATTTGTTTCAACTTTGGTATAGCCCCACCCTGTCCTTTTTTAGTTGCTTCAAACAGTATGGGGAAATGGATCACAAATAATCCTAAATGTTCTATCACAATTCAAAATGTTTACAATGTTCCGAATGAATTCCAATAATCTTGAATGTTCTCATTTGACAATATTGTTGAAAATGTTGATATATCAATAGTCTTGTTATATCATCATGATATAATCCAGTTATCACAATGATATAATCCATGTTATCTTTAAA
This sequence comes from Megalonaias nervosa, assembly GCA_016617855.1. Lineage (NCBI taxonomy): Eukaryota > Metazoa > Mollusca > Bivalvia > Unionida > Unionidae > Megalonaias > Megalonaias nervosa. Next base: position 36,159 of record JAECUM010013204.1, on the reverse strand, counting down.
TGAATTCACAATGATTCCAAAGTAATGTTTTAGTCCAAAACGTCAACGAGCGCTTTGTAATTCCAGTGAATAACTTAAATAAATGATTCCTCTCAAATTATATCTGGACAGAACTAAAAGCTCTGATTATAGATTCCAAAAGGGGATATGAAACAAGAATGAAGAATTGTTTCCTAAAACCTGTTTTTATAGAAACTGTCACCTGACCTATGATGCACTAATTTATAAACAAGTCGGGCCTGAACTTAATTTTAATAAGCATCTTGTTTACCACTTATAATAATGGCAAACATCAGTCAGATCAAATATTTGACCATAGTAATGTAGGCCAAAACTGTACCCTCCTCAATCAAGGATAAAGGTTAAGAAAACAATATAAATTAAATATAAATAACATTAGAGACTTTAAGCAGGGTGGGGAATATATATCATCCTTACTTCTGATTGATCTAAGATACCGAATGTATATATACTATAAAAGTTAACAATTAAATTAAATTATGTATATTTAAGAAACACTCTTTGCGGAGGCAATTTAATTACTTCAAATGAGCATAATTACACCGTTCACTGACGCATAAAACCACGCAAAATTAAAACAAGGATGAGTTCTTACATCTGTTCCAAACAGAAGTCAAACGTTATTATTTTATGTTTCACAAGTTACCTTTATCAATCTTTTTTTGTGTGTTCGTAACAAAGAACGTACATGATATTAATGTCATCGTGTGATATGGATGTTATGACCCCTACTTTGCTGTACTGTTTGAAAGATCCATATCCGTGCCTGAAACAGAGTTCTGCAAATGTATTTATTTTGCCTCCAACTCCGGACAACCTTCTTTTAACTCCAACCTGAATAATACCAATATTACAATATGCGAGATCAGATATACGTTTTTACCTCGCATTGCCGTACTGGCCAATCTCTCCAATTTCAGTCAGTGCAATTCAATGCAAAAGATCCAGTCATTTAAGATGAAACGTATGGAGAATTATCGTCATCTTACTGACAAGTGTTAGAGGCGATAGACGGTTTATAAATTGAAACAACGGAAATATGAGAGACGACACCTGGCTAATATACACTGACCATTTTCTCATCCGTTTTATTCAAAATGAAACGTTACAGAAATACGTCAGAAGTCGATGCATTAACGGTGTAAATACTACGCATATTTAGTTATCGTATAAAAATAATCATATAAATATAACAATTTTATTACACAAGTGATTACATTTCAGCAATGCTGAAAAATTTCATATTTACTTGCCAGATTTGAAAAGCAATGTAGGGTGTCATAATTAGTTTATACCACTGGACATTTCACGGGAAACGAACGAATTAAGTTAGAATTAATTTGATCTCGACTGTGATTTACCAAGTCGTAAATAAACAGTAGCTAACAAAAGCTAGTGCAAAAATGTTGATTTGATTACCGGAAAGTAGTTAAGTCTATTTCTCAACTAAAGAATACTATTACTCAAGTAGAGAATAACGTTTGTATTCAAATTTACATTTGCATTACTTAAATTTGGCCGGTATTCATAAACTGTTTTCAGCTTCATCTCTGTGTGTGTGTGTGTGTGTGTGTGTGTGATTAGCAATAAGTGGGTCAATATTTGATTCAATACTATATACATTTGGCCTTCAATACTATATACCACATTTTAGAGTGACTTACAGGTTCTTATATTTTAATAAAGTAATGGATCGAAAAGATCTAATAATAGATCGAAAAGATCTAACTTGTGAAAAATGCTATTAAAGCCCCACGAAGTTCAACCTGAATCGTTTCTTTGATAACAAATGCCTAATCGTGATGTCAAAGTACATTGTACATGCAAGTACTCAAATGAATCTTGATTACATGAGACCATATAAAACACTATAATAAAATAAGTTTTCTTAAAAATGATCTTTTTTAATGTGCATCCTGAAATTCGGATATCTGCTAGTTATTTAATTATAGTCTTAAAAAGTAAAGAAATCAGACTTTACTAAGTTTTATTGAAAATGACCAGCCCTGAAGTCTAACAAAGTCACTTAGTAATTCAGTAATTTCAATAAGCCACTAAATTCATTTTAATATGAAAATAGCGGACATAATTTAAGAATTTTTTTTCTCTAAAATTTAAAGAAATTAAAATTTATTAGTTTATACTGAAGTTTCTGGATTTTAGGACCCATAAACAGAAACTACATTACTAATTCGGTAATCAATAGAATTCATTAAAGAAAAAGATCTTTAACAAATCTCTTTCAGATATACCTATATTTTTAACACGGTGAGCTATTTTGTTTGTTTTTTCCTCTAAAAAATAAAAATGTTGGAAAGTCACATCTTGGTGAGCTATGATTTTTGAAAAACAATCAAAGTGGATGGTCATATGTTTGGTGTTGAACAAGAGTCTTTTAATATAAAATATTGAGAAAACCAGTTTAAAGTAGTTGAGTGAGCTAGGATATAAACTTCTCTTAAAACACACAACATCTGATAATGAGGGTGTGGTCTGTTCCTCCTATTATTCTTTCATCTCATTTTTCGTTTGTAATATTTTAGAACACACACACACACACACACACACACACACACGTTTTGTATTGTTTATTAGTTTTCTTTATTAATTATATTTTATGGATAGTTGTGTTTTTTATTTTACTTTGTCCAAAATAAAGTTCACTTTCTCCCTGACCTGAATCATTCATTTTGGTTTTGTAAAGAATATATTTATCTGAATCTTGAGTCCAGAACATTGGAAATTCCCCATGAAATGCCGGGTTTACCTTTTGTTTACCACATTTGTATTATAACTTTAGTAGCAGACCATCTAATTATAATTACAATTTGATCCTTAAACACCTGGTACCTACCAGAATGAAATTTTCCATTAGGTAATACTTGTTTTTAGAAAATGATAATTATGACCTGAGCTCAAGCAGAGGACAAAATAATCTTGTTCAACTAGAAGTTAATCAGTCGTGCTGTAAAATCTGAGCAGAATCAGTCGTATTATTGTTGTATTCAGTATTTCATTCGGCTGGGATTTATTTATTCAAATTATTTAATTTAATATATCTTCTCTGGAAGTACAAAGTGCTCAAAAATAACATTCTTGGAAATAGAGAATTGGATTTATATTGAATTTCAGATAAGGATATATTCTTGGATTGTATTACTGTGATGCAACAAAAGACTGTTGGCACATCATTACGACACAGGACATCGGAGGCACATCAATACTTTCAGAGTAGGATTTATTTTGGAATACCACTAAAGTTTATTCAGACCTTTAGTCATTTGGGCTTGTGTTAGAAGTTCTAGGATTATTTGGAATTTAATTCGCAATATCATAAGTTGTTTTAACATTTTTGACTTTGTATTCTAGCGAAAAAAATTATTTGTTGAATTTTACAAAACTTGTTTGTTTTCTTTTTTGTTCATTGACTTTGTTTAAGACTATATAATTTTGTGTTTTGTTTCGTTTGAACTGAGATTTATGACGGATACATTCTGAAGGATTTCTCGTTATTTTTCTGAAGCTTTTAATTAAAATTTGTTTCGTTCAATTAAATTTTAATCAAAAGTTTGCAGATTTTACACAAAACTATAGAAGTCAAAGCTGAATGAGTGGTACAATTTCGTTTTGGTTTCCCTGCCACAAATTTGGTTGATTGTCTACTTTTATATTTCTAATTTGCTGCATTTGACACTGACATATTAAACGTTTGGTCTGAAGATGAATTCACAAGTCTGATCGATTGCCTCCATTTCTCGACGATCATCACTCTTATTGTACGTATTCTGGACAATCGTGACTGATATTCTGGTTATTCTGCACTACCTTCACCCTTCACTGTTATTCTGGACAATCATCGCTATTATTCTGATCAATCTTCAGTGTTATTCTGTTTATTCTGGACAACCTTCACTGTATATTCTGGACAACCTTCACTGTTGTTCTGGACAACCTTCGCTGTTATTCTGGACAATCTTCACGGTTATTCTAGACTGCGTTCATTGAAATGTATATTGGACACTATTCTTCTCTTGGTAGTCTCTCCGGGGCCGAGGAAGACATGTTGTGCGGTCTCATCGACGATGGACGCACATGTGGCTCCGGAGTCCAAATTCCGATACATATAGGCAGTTGCAGGTGGGGCATTGGACACCGGCGGTTGGGGGTGTCTGGGACGCAGCTCTGTGACGTCTCTCACGAGCTCTAGAAAGACGCTGGCGGCTGTCAGCCTCGAGGGTGGAACTGGCTTTTCTGGTCAGGGCTCGCCAGTGCCTTCTGTCTGAGGCAGTGAGCTCGAGATGGTGGGGTTGAAGGTCTGCCCATTTGATGTGAGTCTTGAGGTTGTCTTTGTATCTCTTGCGATGGCGGCCTTGGTTTCGGTTGCTCTGGGCTAGCTTGCCAAAGAACAGCTGCTTTGGGATTCTGTTTTGATCCATGCGGATGACATGGCCAGTCCAACGAAGCTGGGCCTGGATAAGTTTGGCTTCGATGCTTGTTGTGTTGGTTCTGTCAAGGACTTCATGGTTGGGGATTCGGTCCTGCCACTTGATCCACATGATGGATCTCAGGGAGCGCTGGTGGAATTTTCCAACTGACTGATGTGCCTTCGGTAGACAGTCCACGTCTCACAGCCATACAAGAGAGACGTGAGGACAACTGCATTGTAACCTCCATCTTTGTTGACAGGCGTATGTCCTTGTGCTGCAAGACCTTAGTTCGGAGTCGTCCGAGTGCTTGGCTGGCTTTCGGGATCCTCGCAGTGATCTCATCACTGGATATTGTGCTGCCTAGGTATTTGAAACTGTCCACAGTCTTCAGTCTTCGTTGGTGATGCAGGGTTGTGAAGGGACAGTGTTTGGGGCGGGCTGGAAGAGGACTTCTGTCTTTCCTAGGCTAATGTTGAGTCCAAACAGATTGGAGGCTTCAGAGAACCTATGCACAATTGCCTGTAGATGAGTCTCTTCATGGGCCATTAGGGCACTGTCATCTGCAAAGAGTGCTTCAGTGATGAGTCTTTCTGGCGTCTTGGTTTTTGCAGCTAGGCGACGGAGGTCAAACACTGATCTATCCAGGCGATATCTAATGTAGATATCAAGGTCAAGTTCACGGGTGGCATGGAGCAGTACCTGCGCGAAGAAGAGGTTGAAGAGTACCGGAGCGAGTTCATAGCCCTGTTTGACATGGGAAATTTCTCAGGGGGTACACCGTCTGAGAGAATCTCTCCAGTCATGTCATCATGGAAGAGCCGGATGAGGTTGGTAAACTTCTGAGGACAAGCAAGCTTCTTGAGTACTACCCACAGTGCGTCTCTGTTGACTGTATCGAATGCCATCGTCAGGTCCACGAAGACGGCATACAGATTCATGTTCTGCTCGAGGCACTTCTCTTGGACTTGTCTCACTGTGAAGATCATGTCAACGGTGCTGAGGTCTGGGCGGAAACCACTCTGAGACTCGTGGAGTTATCTTCTGACACTGCCGCAATAAGCATGTAGAGAGTGATGCGAGCAAGTATTTTGCCAGCTATGGAGAGCAAGGAGATGCCTCTGTAGTTTCTGCAGTCCGCACGTGTGCCTTTATTCTTATAGAGGGTCACAATTGATGCGTCGCGGAGGTCATCTGGCATCTCCTCTTCCGTCCAGATGCTGATTAGCACATGCTGGAATGCCTCCAGAGTCTGTTCACTGACAGCCTTGTACACCTCCGCTGGGATGCCATCCTTTCCAGGTGCCCTGCCACAATTCATTTGTTTAATGGCCGTCCTCAACTCCTCTATCGTTGGCGGAACATCCAATTGGTCGTGCGTTGGCTGTTGGGGTATTTGGTCAAGAGCAGATTGGCTGACCGATGAGGGCAGGTTTAGGAGCTGGCTAAAGTGTTCTTTCCATCTGTCCTAATGCCAGCCTTGTCCTTTATTAGTGTACTGCCATCTTCAGCAAGCAATGGGGCAGAGCCAGACTTTGAGGGGCCGAAGATTGACTTGATGGCGCTGTAGAAATCTTTGAAGTTGTTAGTGTCGGCATAGCGTTGCACTTCATCAGCTTTCCTTTCCCACCACTGGTCATGTCATGCATCTTGCGGAGTTCTCTCTGAACCTCAGCTTGATCGGATTTGAAGCGGTCTTTTTGGGGGATGGAGTTTGGGTCATTCTGCCAGTCCATGAATACTTTGTTCTTTCTGGCAAGCAGATCTTCAATGGCACCGTTGTTCTCGTCGAACCAGTCTTGATGGGTTCGCTTCTTGGGGCCCAGAGTCGCCATAGCTGTCTCTCTTATCATGTCCCTGATCTTGTTCCATTTCTCGGAGGCATTTCCACGTATAGGTCCGTTAGTAGACAGCTTGTCATCTAGGCTCTTTCTGGAAATCGAGCTGGGTGGAAGGCTGCTTGAGTTTGACAATGTTGAAGGCTGTGCGCACAAGCTTAGGACGGCTTGGGTGATGTGGGGCAATGCACACTTTAGGGTAGTTCGGACAAGTCTGTGGTCTGTCCAGCATTCCGCTCCTCGCATGGCCTTGGTGATGAGAACATCCTGGGCATCGCGCTGTCGGACTATTACATAGTCAATTAAGTGCCATTGGCGAGATCTGGGGTGCATCCAGATATTCTTGTGTTTGTTCGCCATTCTGAACGTTGAGTTTGTGATGAGGAGGTCAAATTCTGCGCATTTGCTGAGTAAGAGCAGGCCGTTGTTGTTCATCTTGCCGACACCGTGCTTGCCAAGCACATTTTTCCATCGATCATAGTCGCAGCCAACACGGGCGTTGAAGTCTCCCAGTAGTATGATCTTGTCGTCAGCTGGAACTGAGCACAGTATAGAGCTGAGGTCCGCATAGAACTGCTCGATGGTTTCCGCTGGGCTCGTGAGGGTAGGGGCGTAGGCGCTGAAGATTGTTGCGTGGCGTTTGTGGCTAATAGGTAGCCGCAATTTTATTAGCCTCTCATTGATACCAACAGGCAGGTCCGGAAGCTGCTTCAGAAGACTTGATTTGATAGCCAGGCCGACTCCGTGGACCCTGTCTTCGTTTTGGGCTTTTCATTTCCAGAAGGTGTAGCCGCTTGCTAGCTCAGTCAAAGAACCCTCCTCTGCGAACCTAATTTCACTCAAGGCTGCAATGTCGATATTGTAGCGTGAAAGCTCCTTAGCAACTAGGGCTGTTCTCCTGTATTGTCTTGCTACGTTCTCTTTGTCCATGAGAGTACGGATGTTCCATGCTACAACAAGAAGTTTCTTTCTTTGATGGTTTCGACCGCAGATACGGATGATCTTGCCAGTCGCAACAAGCTGGCCAGATTTTAAAGGGCAGGCTATTTTAAGCCACCTTTTCTTGGCCCCTCCCTATATAGTGTGAGCAGCGCTGTCCCGAAAAGGTCTGCTCAGTCGCCCTGGATGCTGTGGAACTGTTCCGCTGCCCTGGGTACAGGGCAGAGCGACCACTTGTCCAAGGGCCGCATATGTGCAGGTCTCTGACTACAATTCTCAATGGTCATCTCCACCTGTTGCTTCGCCAGTCGCCCATCGCCGTAGGACTTTGGTAGGTGCAGGTAGTGAACGATGAGTATGATGATGGGGATGAATGATAAGTGCACAACATAACCTGTGCGTGAAGGAGATTTAAATGAAACAGCCTTTGCACAGAGACAGCCTCACCCTCTTGGCCTTGGTAGTTGGGATCCAGTGGTAGGAAGATTCGTCACGGCTGGGGACTACTTCGGCTGCATTGGATGGCCATGACGTCTTCAGTGCCTTGTCGTACCCTGCGCTCTCCACAAAGCTTAAGCAGATTCGCCTTCGTGGCCGTTGGATCGCTCAGTTGATCTCTTCCGTCCAGTCCACCGAAGCTGGCTTTCCATGCAAGGATAGGCAAGCTCCCAACTCACCGAGGGTTTGAGACCCGTCGGCTATCCTCGACCTGGTTATCCAACCGTTGCCCGTGGTGTGGCCGCTGTGCGTGCTACAGCTTCTTTGAGCCACTGGTGAGAGCTGAGCGCCTGGTGGGGACCAAAGATGGACGAGCCACTCTCGAAAGAACACGACATGCCCCTTCCACCACCACAGGTACTACCCCTCCCAAAGCACCCCGAACACCACTGGATACTATTAATATTAAGCTATTCATGGTGTTATACACATTTTGTCCCGTATATTGGATAACCTTCTCAAGTTCACGCCAGTTAAGTTTACTTGACCTCTAAAATTTGGAAGCTATCCTCTACCGGGCCGATTCTGCTTTTCAAGAAAATATAAAGAAAGCAATCATAATTGTCTAAACAGATACCTATGAAAGGCTTAAAGGGTAATCCAGTTGAAGTGTGTCTCGTATATCCCATTCTTTATGTTTAAGATAAATCTGAATATAAATTTTTTATCTATTGGAGGCAGGACAAACATGCCTTTTATATTGGTATTTCAGCTCTTGTTATACATGCATTTGTTTGCATTATAATATACGAAAACTGAAGTGCTTAAGTCGGCTATTTCATGTGAAACATTTCAGTGAACATTACTTAATAAATTCACAAGAAAATATTTAATGCATGGAACTTAATGTTGAAATAAAGAGTAATGCTTACAATCAGGAAATCATAGAGGTCTTGCTGAACTGGTATACTAAGCTCATTTTCTTCACTTTCAACTACTTACTTGCTGAAATAGTACATGTTAGAGGCCATTATAAACTAGTACCGCGGTCTCATTCTATAATCTGTAAGTAGTTATAGGTCATGCTACAGTAGTACCTAAGACTCATTTTATGACTTTCAAGGAGCTAGAAACCATGCAAAAAATGGTACCAAAAGCTAATTATATGACCTGTGAGTAGAGGCCCTGATAAATGGGTACTTATGGCCCATTGTATAACCTGAAAGGCCATGCTAACGTCGTACCTACGGTTCATAACCAGACCTGTGGGTATACTTGTTACCGAAATGAGTAGGGTGTCGTATTTGCCAATATGACTGACGTATATATGTACATAAATAGGCAGAACTTTTGCGTAGATGGATGGCGGAGATTGAAATGCACGTATCGTGTTCGTTTATATATTTATTCATTTATTTATTATTAATTAATTAATTTATTTATTTTCAAATAACCCATGACAGAAATAACATACGCATTAATGATATTACACTTAACAAATTCAATCAATAATGTATATTTGATATTCGTTCATTCATTGACATTAATTTTGAAGAGAAGAATTAATTAATCCATTGGAACATTATTGTTTGATGTGGAAAAGCATATCAGTGACAAATGTGAATAAAGTCTTAACATGAAACAGATTCAAAATGTTCTATCTAATGACTGACACGTAGCAAATTCGTTTGAAATGTACAAGTCTTATAACTACCCATTTTGTGCAGTGACAATAAATATATTTTTACCAGGAATAAAGTTCACGCAAGATGCAACATTACCTTTAAATCTATAGGGCCGTCTTTTTAATTTCATCATAAATTGTATGAGTATCATATTATGTTAGAATTTACCACATAGGCTGTATAATATACATATAGTATGTGCAGTTTAATATTTGTGATTTTACAACGCGTGAACATATCACTTTATGTGATTCTGATTGGTCCAAATAAACCCATGAAATTCTTATGCAGTATTCTATTTACTGACTGGCTGCGATCATGAAAAAAATTAACCCGCCTTACGGAACGGTTTTTTTTTTTTTTTTTATTAATACTATGAACATTTTGGAGGCCATTTTTCGAATAGACTGCCCAAAGGTATTGGGATAAAAGGTCACGTCTTTCAGTATATTTCGAATTTACTCCCACGGACTCTCGTTTCGCCATGAATAGCATATCTTGTTATGAAATACAAGAACAAGAAGAACAAGAAAAAATAAAGGGATTGTTCAGGTACGCTAGCAGAATTTTTTTGTTGGGGGGGGGACAAACATGTAGTGGTCAGCTGTTAAATTTAATCAGTACTGTATCAAAAGAACGTGGCATCACATGCATTGGACATTCTGTCTGAAAAATGATTTCGTTTGTGTAAATTGTTCTGTTTATTCGGAAGGACATTTATTCTTTGATTTATAATTTGTAAAATAAAAATACACTAGCCAAGGCTCGCAAAAGCTGGAAATTATTCAACTCTTTTCAAAACTTCAATATTAAATCATTACCCATTTGCAATCCTCTATGTATAAAATGACTGCTTCATTTACATGAAAAAAAACAACCCATCTCATATTTGTGTCATATTACCAGGAAAGGACGAAAGGTCAATAGTATACAGGTGTGCTTCAAAGTGGTTAAATATACTGTGAGATCACTTGCTCTTCGGTCATAAAACTTTACTCAGCATGATTATAAATGTTACTCCTAACCTTGGAAATCTAACTCGAAATGAAAAAAATGTACTCCTTGGATTAGATCGGTCAGAATTTTTTTGGGTAGAGTAGAATATTATCATGAAGGAGACTCTGGATTAATCGAGGTAAAATTTTCAACATGAAGACAAATCAACGCGACCATTGACGAGTATTATTTCAAGTATAGGTAATACAGTAATCATTCACATATTGTAAGAAAATATAAAGTTCCTGGTAAAGATTACTAACATTTTAAAAACAATGTTGCATAAATACTCTTACTGCATCTGTCGTTGGCTACCTAAAGCTTTCGGTTATGTTAATTATTCACATGCAATTTTAAAATGAAAAAGAAAGTCACTAAGGGAAGGCAAATTTTGACGAGTACAACAGAAAGGTGATTCAGATGGTGTATATGTGCATTAAAAAAATGATATACCTGAGATATTGACGACGATAGTCGTGAAAGATTCAATAAAACGTCCTCTCCCTCTCTCTCTCTCTCTCTCTCTCTCTCTCTCTCTCTCTCTCTCTCTCTGTGTGTGTGTGTACTTGAAATATTCTGGAATCTAGATGGAAACGTTTTTGAAAATGTAAGGAATCATTATTTTTGCTTTGAGAAGAAAGCAAAATATAATGGGGCCCCGTGTGGTCTAGTGGTCTCAAGCGCTAGCCTTTGCCGATCACTGCCATCTCACCTCTGTCAGCGTAGGTTCGAGTCTCGGGCTCGGCCAATATGGGTATGTGAGAAAGCTGTCAGTAGCTTCCCGTGGTTCGATGGTTCTTACCTGGATTTCCCAGGTTCTTTCTCCACCAGTTATACTGGTCGCCTTGTATAGTCTCTCTTGCTCTGAGAAATGATGTACCTTCTTAAACATCAATCGACGTCTTACTAATTATTTAACAATAACTCCCAGGAAATATTGCATTTATATATGAATGATGTAAATAAATGTCCTGGTGTGTATATTTACTTTCCTTAAAAATTCAGTAATTTACTTCTTAATTTTGCAGATAGGCGACCGCCTTTATGCCAAAGTTTTCTTTCGAAGAGGTTGTGAAATCTAGCTCATCGTTTATAGATTTCTCGACGTTTCTATTGAGCTTAATACGCATTGCGTCTTTTTATAACTTTTGTTTATCCGCCGAGTTTTGGGATGATTATTAGGAGTGATCTGTTAACTACATGATTCAAAAGGGCTGCGGTACCTAGTGAACTAACGCAAATGTATTGTCATCACACCCCCTCCCCCCCCCCCTCTCTCTCTCTGTTGGACTGGAAACATTTCTGATGGTGTTCTGGGTCAGTGTTTATCTTGTTTTATCGTCTAAAAGACAAGAAAACTACTTAGTGAAGCTATTTTTGGACGAGTACAATAGAAAAGAGGTTCAGTTGATGTATGTGAGTGTTACAACACATGATGTTACTATGATGTATTTATATTACATTAGCATCCACGCTTGAAATCCAGTAATGATCTTTGTAATGTTAAGTGCTGAAATGCACTATTTGATTTGAGTTTGAAGCAAGGGCGCCCTCATAATTATTTGTTTGAGGGGGGGGGGGCGGGAAACGTGGTGGTAAGCGATTAAGTTTTAAGGATGTAGGCCAAAACATGGAGTTTCAAAAGAAAACATACGCATTCGGCATTCAACAAGTTTCAATCACTGATCAAGAAATCAGGCGGCAAACGTGGTGGTAAGCGATTAAGTTTTAAGGATGTAGGCCAAAACATGGAATTTCAAAAGAAAACATACGCATTCGACATTCAACAAGTTTCAATCACTGATCAAGAAATCAAGCAAGTTTTTCTTATAGATATATGTTGTTTACCGGAGATATCAAGAAAAACTTGTGACAAAGTGAACTTTCGTCGGTGCATGTCTCGCTCCATCATTGCTTTATATGTACAAATTATAACTAAATTATTCACGTATTCGTGGTACGTGGATCATACATCCTCTAAAATAATAGCATGGGAATTTGTTAAAGGCCCTCAAAAGATCAAAGAATTCTCATTTTGAAGGAAGTGTCTTTGGCGACTTAATTTCCAAGTTAATATCTGCACTCAGTGTATAGGACCCAATGTATTCGAGTGTACAATATCTCATGGGGTCTTTGTATTTCACAGACCAACGAGAATTCGTATTGAGCTCATAGGGTGCAATTCCAGTTATTCATTGTTAAATCTGAAGAAAGACGAAGATTGAATTTTAAATGCTAAATGGAAAAAATAATCGGTTCGACATAATTATTAAATTAAGGCCCCAGTTATTTTGCCAACACAAATATAAGGGAAAACAGGGAGCAAAATGTAATATGCCACCGTGAAATGTACTTTTGCCTGACAATTTTTGACAAGGTTAGGCTATTTCGCAATTGATTCAAAGGAATCGAAATCAGTGGTTTAAGACATGAATTTTGATCGATCAGTGAGTGTTTCTGAGCGTGTGGAGTAAAACAGGACAGGTTAACATAAAGCTAAGAAACGACCATCATACAAAAAAAGGTATAATGCATTGGTGTACACAAGAATAACTAAGTATGGATTCAGTACACTGATCATAGTGTTCACAAACATGCATGATTGAAAACGTTTTCATTCACACACACGCACACACACATCCATTTGAAAGCATCTGTGATGAAAGGAAGGCAATGATGATACTTGTTTTTAACATTCTTAGGTAGACAGGTCCAAATGATTAGACAAGAGAAAGCCCAAGTATTTTCATATTATTTAGTTTTGGGCTTAGTAAGAAGAAAGTTATTATATAACATAGAAAGTAGCATCGATCGACTAGAACATTGCCATTATTCGACCTTTTACAGAACGCATCATTTATATAGTTGGGCATAGAACTATTAGAAACCTTAAACATAAATTTAGCTTTTCTAAGTCATGTACTTTCATAGAATCTAATGATCTTCAAATCACTCATATATTCCTGGACATTATCAACTTTATCTTCATGGTCAATTCTGATGGCTCGTTTACGAATTCTTTCCACATTTAATATGTTTGTTTTAGAAGCATTACCCCATATGATGTTGCAATAGTGCACACGAGGTTGAAGGTATTTTTTATAAAACATTATCCTATTGTTTAAGATTAAAAATTCTTTAATTTCTTTTGCAGTAACAAGATATTCTTAGCCATCTTTTTGGTAACACTGCTAATGCTCTCTGACCATAACATAACTTGAACTCCTAAAAGATTATCATTTTTCAGCTCCACGTCATTACAATGGATGTGACGAATATTATCTTTAATTCTATTATAACGAGTACTTAGTTATTTAATATTATCATCAACAGTAACAACATATTATTGAACTAATTGGAAATATCTTCTTTGTTATTGACGCATTACACCATCTTTATTAAGGTGCAACACTTATTAGAACGTGAATGAGAATGACCTTTACCAGCTGTATGTTCTTTAAAATAAATGATATTTTTCCCGGTTTCTGTTTTGATTCATCAACCTGTTTTTGGTAATGACAATTTTTTTATAACCTTAAGAGCATTACAACTTCATATCTCCCTTTTTTGTATTGGTTGGTGTTTCGTAGCGCTTTATATTGATCACGAGGTTTTATTGCATGTATGATTTCTGGTGTAATGCAGTTTGGTTGAATAACACGTTTAACTGTGTGCTTTTTCAAAGCAGTGTGAAAATCAATGACATTTATAAAGAGTGAGTACTACGAATCTAAAGCGTCATTGACATCATCAAACATTTTAATAATATTCCACGGAACATATACTAATTCCTCTTGGAATTTCTTCTCATTAAAATTTTAAAAGATCTATATGAAATTGTATGGTGAGATGGTTTGGGGAGGTGAAATCATTGTTCTGAATATTTGTTGAATGTAGAAAAAGATAGGGCTTCTTGGCCATAAACCTAATTATGTCCTTGGCACATAGAATGCTTGTGGCCAAAAAAAAATCCGCACGAGTGACATTTAAGTTGCTCTTTATGTCCCTGTTTTTGCCCACTAGAATTCTTGCTTTGTATAGTATCCATCAGTCTAGTAAATACACACAAGTAGAAACTGGCAACCAACTTCACATTTGGTCCGCTTTTTTTCGATATCATTAATGAACGTTCTTACTTCGGAAGGTGAGAGGTTGGATTTTGTCCCTTCCAAAACAGTTGAGTATTGTACTGGGCTGCCGTCTTTCTTGTCAAAACGGTCGTGTGTGATGTGATGTGATGTGATTTGATTTTTTAACCTAGCTTTAACAATTTTTCAGTCATATCGCTACGATGTCTGCAGTGTGGCAGTTTATAGTGATGTCTAGCACTGGGGCATCATGCCGCAGACATGTAGCATGATGTCCCACCCAGTCACATTATCCTGACACCAGGCCGACCAGTCCTAACATTAACCTCTTAATGCTGAGCGCCAAGCGAGGCAGCTGTTAGTACCATTTTTGTCAGTCTTTGGTATGACTCGGCCGGGGATCGAACCCATGACCTCCCGCATCCGAGGCGGACGCTCTAACCACTAGGCCACCGGAGCGGTCAAGACGGTCGTCCATGTTCATATAAGTCAAGCCATTGTCTTGAATACGATTAGAGATGATGTGATAGTATGTTCTGATACATCAATCTCTGCGCGGGCATACACTACATCCTATAATCTCACATTAAAAATTAGCATTTCTGAGGTGCACGATAAGCTCCACAGCTTATCCTGAAAATAATCTTGATCTGTTCCGCTAGAGACATCATTGCCTCCAACAGAGATAATTACAGATACAAAGTTTTCAACTGATACTCCATAGATACCATGATATTGGATACTGCCCCTAAGACCCTTTTAATTTATGCCTTTCCAAAGAGAACGCTCTATTAACAAATATATCTTGTCTACTATATGAGAGTGACGGGGGGAGGGTAGCTTCGTTTGTCTGTTTGTGCTCTGCCTATTTGTTTGTATGGTGCTTGATTTGGGTACCTCGATTTTTCCCAGGAGAGTTTTTCTTATTTTTTCCAGTTTGAGCCTTAGATGTAATGTGAATAACACTAGAACATTGTTGGCTGTTTGATGGATTATTTACTATTTTGGCATATGTTGATGGATGGGTACAGGTGGTGAGAGTAGGGTTTTCATTAGCTGCTGGCGTAGAAGTTTGCTTCCTTCAGTTTAATAACTTTTGATGTGATAATGGTTAACTGTCCCTTAGTGATGTAATGTGTGTTGAGAAATTATCCATGTTTTCCATTTGACTAGCCATTTACTATTCAAGTTAAAGTTATACGCTCACGTTAGAAGGTTGTGATTGTATTGTGGACAATAAGGGAACAGCAATGTGTCTGATCATAGCAAGGGTCACTACTTGAATGCTTTTCATCTGCACTGGAGTGGTGGGTTTTGTTTGACAGAGAAAACGAATTTCACCAGTTAATCTTTCATTCAGCTTCACTGAAATGCTTCTAAAATATACATCCCTCCAAAGCTTTTGTCCTGCTAATGAAATTTTATCAGTTTTTCTAGATCTGATGATTGCTAAATGTACCATCATTTGCTGTACATGGGTGGTCCGAGTAAATCTATCCTTATTCATGACCCAGATATACCTGACCTAGCATATTTATTGAAGACTAAGATGGCAAGGAAAAAGAACATATCTACATCATTCACAGTGCACCTTCACGTTTATCACGGATCGTATTTTCAATGTCAGAGGACAAAAAGCCTGAAAAACAGTCTCAACTGCTGCCTGAAGAACTTTGTGGCAGGAGAAGACTTGATTGTTTAGGAATGTCTGAATCTATTTTCTTTTTATTTCTAGTACATTTTCTCAGCAGATTAAATAAACACAAGGTAACGTACAGAAAGTCAAACCGAAAGAAATAAAAATAAATACTTGAGAGTCCACTGCGACTATAGCTCAGGATATAGTTTGAGGTGTTGGTACGAATTACTTCCGCGGAACATTGGTTCACACCAGGGGTCCTGAACTTCACACAAAGAAATGAATTTGTTCCTTAAAACACAATAATAATCCATGGTACTAAATTTTAAACTGGAGTTCCAGAAGGAAGAATCTCTTCTTTCCCAGTTGGTATAAATTCATTGCATGAGAAACACATTTATCCTTTTGAACGTGACTTAGTTAAACAGGGCAGATCTTGGCAAAAAAGAATACATATTCCCATTTTCGTTGGCTTACTATTGAAGGAGTTGCTGGGAATTTTTAGACTAGATTTGGTTTCATAGATACGGGTATTTATGCTTTGCTTTTCTCGATGTACATGTGTACTTCCTTACTGGACTGTATTTCTCAACGTCATACAAGAAATATTAACTATTGCAGAGAAATATTGTATAAGAGCGATGTAAATGAATAAAAGAAACAGTAATCCCGATAATATTGGACTGACTTTCTCACCTACAAGCAAGAAAAAGGTCGTTAATTATCTGAGAATAGTTTGCACAACACAAAACATGCAAGCGACAAGAATCCATATTTATCAATTAGATCTTGTCCTCTTTATGCATAACATTGTGTGGAGAGACCGTCTGGTGTTGTAACAAATCGTGCAAAAGTGCGTTTTAAAAAGAAATTGCTTGTTCTGAAAGGAAAATTGCATACAAAGTATATGTTTTGAACATGTCTATGTTTACTATGGGATTAAAAGTCTTGCATATTTCGTGCATTTCTAATATTGCTGAGACTTGAAGGAACAATTCTTTGTGAGTAAAATGATACCTGGCATAAAGAAGTGTGAGAGAATATAGAAGTATTTGAGCCGGGGACGGTTGGTCAGTCTTATCTGATTAGCTGTTTGTCCCATCAGATAAAGAAACATAAAAGTTTATGAAATCTAACATCTGGGCTTTCTCCTGAGCAAAAACAAAATGAAGTTTTCTTTTTTAGAAACATCACAGACTACTTATGTTAGATGAATCTTAATCTGTTACATGTTAAGAATCTAAATATGTTCAAAGGTTGTTATACAGTTCCAAAATCAAACAAAATAAATAACTTCTTGTATTTTGATACGTAACAATTATTGTAGTGCTCGTGAACGTGCTTCTTTGAAAACCCTTGATAAGTTTCATCTGGTCTTTTTTTAAGCTTTATGCCCCAACATTTAATCACATTTGAGCAGGATTATTACCTAATAGTAACATTTAAGAATCTAATGGGCGTAATTAAAATACCCCTTCGTCAAAGATAAGTTTGTGCTTCTAGACCAATTTTTACATTAAATTTTCTTCATCACAGAGTAAATGCAGACTTTTATTGATGAGCGCTTGATTGAATACAGCACACTGAAACATGATGACTACGTCTTTCGTTTGCAGGTGTCATTCGAGTTGCAAAAAGGAAAATGAAACAGAACTCGCATATTTGGAATAAGTTTATTGTGTGTGTTGTCCTTTGAAATTCTCGAGAAAATAAGATTTAACTGGCTAGTTGGCCAGATAAGAAATATTCACTCTTTCTTTAGCCATAAAGTAATACATACCTATCGAATACAACACACAAACCGTTCATAGTGGGTACTTAAATTTAAAAAAAAAATAAACATTTATTTTTCTTCACTTCGTCGGGATTTTCAAAAAGAGTTTCGATGTAAAAGGGACACACACGTATATAAGAGCTTAAAATCAGCTCAAATAAATGCCTAAATTACCAAAGAAAAGACACATAAATAACTGACATCGGGTCGCTTTGCATATCCTTTCCATACAAAATCATTCCTTAATTTACCCATTTCACCATCGGGTTTAGTCCAAAACAAAATCCCTGGTTCATACAGACTTATTCATCACCTATCCTACCCACCGGAGTATTCGGTTTACGATGGAATTCCGACTCAACAATCAGCAGTTCATTGCGAGGGTATCGATAATACAATTACATGTATAAAGCAGCTGGGTAGGGGTACTTATGGCCAAAACAGATATATCAAATGCATTCTGCATTATTCCTTTGTCCAATATAATTGTTTAGGATTTTTGTGGCGAAACATGTATTATTTCGATAAATGCTTGCCAACTGGTTGAAGGTCCAGTTGCCGGAAATTTCAGACCTTTAACAACTCTTTTCACTGGATACCAAACACAAAATTATAAATAATACATATAACACATATTTTGGACGATTTTTTAATACTAAATACAACTCGTGCCCAAAGCCAGCATAAGCTTGATCTCTTCCTGACAGTATGTGGCGACATCGTCGTTCCTATGGCTGCGGGTAAACATTGCCCCATCAACAGCCATGTTTTACCTAGGATACGAATTGGAATCAGTGAGAATGGAGGTTCGCCTTCCCGCTAACAAACTAGAACAATGTAATACACTCATCCAGTTATATCTGACTCGAGGTAAAATCACCCTCAAGGAGTTGCAATCCATTATAGGTACTCTTATATTTGCTTGCTCATTAGTTTTGCCAGGAGAAGCTTCCCTTAGTCGGCTCATGAATTTGACAACTGGTATCTCAAGCCGCATCGCCACATTAGAATAACAAAGGAGATGAAAGATTTTAAAGGCCTGGCGAACCTCCGTTTTTTACCGTAGATCAGTGTTTTGATCGTTTGATAACTTCTGCCTCATTGGCCTTGTACACAGATGTCTCTGCCTCTATCGGATACAGTGCCTTTCTAACTATATATTATTTCTATGGACTGGGATCAGACATGGGCATATCAAAATATTACACTTCTAGAACTGTACCCCATAGTTTTAGCAGTTCTGTCTGGGGAGAACAATAAATGCAAATATTTCCATCCGACAATCAAGCCTTAGTTAAAATCATAAACAAGCAATCTTTTAAGGACACGATTCTTCATGCACTCCGTTGGGAAATTTGTACTCTCTTGCTTAATGTATCTTGTTAAGGTAAAACATGTACCCGGATTACATAACAAACTCGGTGATGCTCTTTCTCACCAACAAGTTTCGAGTTTCCACGACATGGCCCCCTATACGGACTCACACTCACATCGCATTCGATCTCTTTCAATCTTGCCCAGCTAGAAAGAACGCTAGACCATTTGATTAAAAACATGCTAAAGCCAGCAACAACAAAGCACATACAAGCGGGCTTGGACGCATATATAAGGACTTCACTTTAAACACCTTGACCGAATTCTCTCTCCCAGCTTCAATAGCGAATCTGGCCCCATTTCAATCAACAGGAAATCCGCAATTGGCTATGTGCACAAAATTAATGGCCTCGCAGACCCTCCTTCCTTTCCATTATTCAAAATCTCATTCAAAGCATTCACAAAAGCAAATCCCAGGATGTGCGTTTGCCAATCGACAAAGGTGTACTGGATAAGCTTACTTTTTCCTGGGTACATACCATTTCAGACCATTTCAGGCGTAATATATTGTCGGCCATGTTTACTGTGACTTTTCATGCTTTCTAAGAAAATGAGAAATATCAGTGCAGATAACTGCACAGTAGAATGATAATTTGATACAATTATTTCAAGTCACTTTTACTCAAAATAGGCTTACATTAACTTATCAGCACTTCAAACACAGCAAGGGACAACCGTATCTATTACATTTTTCAGCCCAACAAATTTTGTCACTTGCTCAAATATCTTTAAAGCTGAATCTGTACGTGGAAAATATTATGTCTTAGAGACAAGGTTTTAACTTTAGCCTGCGTAGACAACTTATTATAAAACGTTTCCTCATACTGCCATAAGAACCTTTCACAATTTGCTCAATGGCATGGCGTTGGCTTTTCTTGTTTTCTTTAGATATTACTCCACAAGTCCAGAGATTCCAATAATAATAATAATAATAATAATAATAATAAATATTATTATTATTATTATTATTATTATTATTATTATTATTATTATTATTATCATAGTATTAGCATATTATTATTATTATTATCATTATTGTTATTATTATTATTATTATTATTATTATTATTATTATTATTATTATTATTATGTAACTATGTATATCGACATGTCAGTTGATTTATCAGAAGTGAAACAAGTGAAATTATTTATGGAAGAAATAATGTCTTCGTGATGAATTTTGCAGACATTATCAAATTTATGTAGAATAGACTATTTAAAAAAAAATAACTGGGTGCAAATCGATTGTATTAAATGTAATGTTTTAGAAAAATTCTGTATTTAACGAAATTTTTGTTTTGAACGCTATTGTAAAAGAAGTTTTAGATTTCTTTTCCGCAATAGTCGTCATTCTGGATAAACAGGATGTCACAATATGTCTGAAACTGCTTGCCAGGTGACGCTGCCACTAGTCATTTAACATCCATACTTTTTTGGTTGTCATTATATAACAGAATTTCTGTTTTGCAACAGTGTATTCAATATGCAGATTACACATGTCATTATATTTTGAGCCAGTCAAGATATTCCTTCATCTGTTCTGCAAAAAAGTAAGTTCGCCCATATTTTTTTAAATATACAATTATTTTTATATAGCGTCCTCCATGATTCAACCGTACCAGTTTCAAAGTTGTAATGACTTTAGTACGCTTTTACAACATCTTGAAAGTGTATTCTCCACAAAACCTTGTTATGCAGCATTATGCTGCTGTGGCCTGGTATCAATCAAGTATCATCTTTGTTCATTGGGCTATTTCCATTCATGTTGTATGGTATTTTTGTAATGTTGCAGATCAAAATTAAATTGTTTCATGTCCATGCTTTTGATATTAAATATGAATGCATCATCATTAGGTAACATTAGGTTACATCCAGACCACAGTTGTAACATAAAGAAAAATAAACACCAAATTTGTGCATTTATCAAACTAATTATCTAATTTTATGTCTTTAAATGCCAAGATGAAATCATACAACTACATGTTGCCATACCCGGATTAGTTGTTTCTGACAATTCTCATGTCATTTTGTGCTCCGTATTTGATTATTCGGTCATCCCAAATAAATTTTAAAGTATAATTATCAAATATGAAAAATTGAGTTGCAGCGGAGAACATTTTGAATTCGGAGAATACATTCGTTATGTCCGCGTGGTAAAGGTAAGTTAACCAAATAATTGTATTAAATAAAATTGCCGTATTAGTCTGTTTTCCCCTAAATTCCATCGGGTCAGAGACAACGTGAGCCGATCCCCATTCAGGGCGACGGAGGCACGATTACGTTTACAAGCAGAGTCTGTGGCTGTCCTTTTCTACTTTGTGGAAAAGCAATTGTATATTGTTTTATAATGTATAACTACGGTTACATGATTCATACTATTCTTTCACGAGTAAATAGATTATGCAGTTCATTCTTTTGGTCTTCAACATCTTTTATTCTTCAAAATAAGTTAGTTTATTTATCGTATAGAGGTTGCCTTTCTTCAATAAAACACGTCCTCGATATCCCCTCCATTCAGATCTTTCTGGTTGTACACAGCTTGATTACCTTGCTTGCATGATTTCAAAAATTTAATCATTACAGTTATGAAAGTATCCATATTCAAAACTTGGGGTATTTTATTTTCGATTAAAACTCTTGCTTCTTAATCGTTTTAAATTTAAACATACTAACTATATCAATTGTCAAGTATCCTAACAGATTTACGCTTGATCTGTTTTCTTCTTTGCTTATTTAAGCTGTAATCATGTCTATTAATCTGTGATAACTATTATTGTATCACATATGTAGCACGTAGTCTCTTTAGGTAGACAATTTAGACACACAAGCACAAGTATACACAGCTTGTCTACATCATATAATCTTATAAAAATATTTTGTTCCTGTTTTTATCACAAAGGAACCCATATAAAATCAACAAATGGCAAGAAAAGGGGATTTTAACATAAGTCATATATTCATGATTAAGATCTACTTTTAAAGAAATTGCTCCTCTTTATTTATCATAAAAAAAGGTGTATTTATCAATTGTTATGACTCTATGGTTATAAACTAAGTAACAGAAAGAAGCAAAACCAAAAGAGTTCTACTTATTATTTTTGGTACAAATGTTTACCCGACTATAAACCTCAGACCACGCCTTGCTACGTATATTTGCATTTAACACTTGAACGCAGGATTTTTGTTTTGCAGTATGTTGCCCTTGTACTTTGTTAAACACAAAAACAAATGAATTTTGTTCTTGCAATTTCATTACCTGATCCTCCCAAATTTCATCATTTTTTGTGTAATAAATAGTTTTTAAATAGCATTTTGGAATTTTGTATATTTATGAGATTATTTGTTGGGGTTTTTTTGGGGGGGGGTTGTGGTTTTTTTGTTTTTGTTTTATTTTATCGTTTAAAATGGTATTAAATTTCCCTAGTCATATGCTAGATCATGCAGAATCTCAACGCCAGTTTCCGTCCAGGATTTGTATTGATAGAACAGTCTTGGAGGGACAAAGTTTAAAATACTCTGTGACTTTGTGGTTCTTCTTTTCTATAAGATACTGCCAAAATGGCATCTCTAGAAAAAAACCTGATGAACTTACCGATTCTTCTAATTTCTTTCTTCCCAAATTCCCAAATTATACTCGCTGACATCAAAGAACAGTCCCTGTAATTCACATTCACATTTTGGCTTTAAAATAGTCGCTAAAATCTCAACACCAGTAATAAACGAAATAATGCACAAGGAGATCTTCCTTACAACAACCACTATCAAGCCTAAATATATATGACATATGTTCATTATTTTGAACACAATTTTAAGGTTTATTACAAAATAATTTAAGCCAGTTTTAACGAGAATCAATAAAAGTTAAAATTTTGTAAGGTTTTCCCAAAAAGCACCAGCTATTTGAATCCAAGATTTTTTCAAGCTCTGTTAAATATCGTAAACCATATCTATTATCGTCCATTAGTTGATATATGATATAGTACCATAGCTTGGTAAATTATCCAATGAACGAACCTTTCAAACATTCTATTTGAATCGATTCATTATTGAAAGGAAGAACTTTTTTCTAATCCATTTTTCCTAAACACACACACACACACACACACACACACACACACACACACACATACATATATATATATATATATATATATATATATATATATATATATATATATATATATATATATATATATATATATATATATATATATATATATATATATATATATATATATATATATATATATATATATATATATATATATATATATATATATATGAGGATGGAAATGTAATTTAAATAGACCTGGGTTGTATTTTATATTCAAAGGACATATATTATATTGTGAGTTAATGCCAAAATAAATCAGTCAGTATGTTTGTCTGTCTGTCTCTCAGTCTTAACTCAATTATGCTATGTGTTCATTACCTGTATTACTTATCTATCTTCATACCTAACTACTGACCGTCCACTTATTTATCAATCTGTCTATATATTAGTACACAAACTTCTCTCTTGCCCCAGGACATTTACCATTCAGTCATCAGTAGACCATGATATAAGTGGCTTTTCTTGAAATGTTCAGCTTTGTGTTACAACTAATAGGCATTAACTTGACGTCAATCTATTTTCCGTCTTTAATAATGGGTTTGTATGAACTCGTATACTTTCATGTATTGACTGCAACTGAAATGTTATTAACTTCACGTAACCTGTAATTCTAATACATTCTAATTAACAGATAACATATGACTGAGCACTGAACGGATAAATAACTTCACTATCCTAGAGAAAAGTCCACATATAAAATAAACATTCCTTTTGTATAGCCTATTCTATTACCCATATTAGTTATCGGATACAGAGTAGCAGTGACACATACACGTAAATTGTTGAATGTCAGTGTATTTTTAGTTTAGATACAAGTTGGTGAACTTCTCGAAACTCATTCACTTCCATGGAATAAGTTATGTATTAGAAGTTTTTATGTGCGATTTATTTCCATTTTTTTTTTATAAAGATAATGTTTCTTTCATCTTTGTCCAAACTTGTCTATTTCAGTTTTCATTCCTGAAATTTAGTTTTTTTTATCCAGCTATGTTTTTTGTACACAGTATGATTCTTGTACATTTGTTAGAGATTCCGTGTGTCTGTTATCATTTCATTCTGGAATGATACGAGTGTCCAAAATGTATCTGGATTAATGACGTCAGATAAGGCAAAACTCTCAATCAAGATTATGCGTGTTTAATCCTTTTTCATCAGTGTAGGATGGTGTCATTTACCAACATCTGGGTTGGATTTGTGTTGTCCCACAGGTTGTTGCATTCATACATATAACCATCCATATAAACATCCATACAATTATTAATACCACTTGGTTTTTTTTGTATATATGCCTGAAAACTCTCTCTCTCTCTCTCTCTCTCTCTCTCTCTCTCTCTCTCTCTCTCACACACACACACACACACACACACACACGCACACACACATATAGAAGGGAGGCATTCGGTGTCTTTGCCTGTTAAAGACAAAAACCGACAACGACTAGATGAGCAGAATATTGGTGTCGATTATCAAACATGGACTGAGTGAGTATACGTGAATAACTTTACCACTTTGTTGTCTGGTCCCTAATCAAGATGGCTTTGTAATCACATAGCAAGTTAGGCTACAGAAACCATAAGTTTTCAAGGTATTGAAGGGAACGTATCACGACCATTCTTTTGCTCATCACTGATTCACTTTTCACCATTACCTCTTTTTTTTTTTTCAAGGACCTAGATAGTGGAAACGTTGTGGGCTGTTTCCATTGTATGTCTACTTGCGCGGGTTTGATAATGAACTTAAAATAAATCAGTTCTAAACTTTCCTATTAGTCAGGTTTTGACGTTGACGTGTTCGAGTCCAATTGGCAAAATTATATATGTTAACATAGTAACTAAGTGTTTATCCTAGACTTTGCGATGTGACCAGTACCTGTATATTGCTGAATGCGTGAGTTTTGTGTGCTAATGAATTACAAATTTTAACAGGAATTTTCCATTAAATACCTATCATACTTATTATACTTTTTCTATATTTGTGCACATTATCAGCAACCTGCAACATGCTTTATATGGGTAGCAGAACGTAAAGTTCCATAATACCAAGTTTGATCCTCGCTGTGGTCACATACAGGCGGCAGTGGTCGCCCATCACGTCACCCAGTTTACTTTGTTCAGAGGTTTGTTTTTATTATTATAAAACATTCTGTAAGGGTTAATTTAAAAAAAAGAATAAAATGATTCTTTAAGATACGATCAATATGTGTATAAGATCATGTCGCGGTATTGGAAAATCAAATTAAGTAACGATTTAATTAAATATTGTGGAACCATATTAGTGTTTTAATACACATTAACAAATCTCTCTGTCTATATGTGTGTATTTATTTATTTAAATTAAAAACTGTACATCTCAATAGATGTGACCATATCTATCTCCCTACCTACATCCGTATCTCTCTCTCTCTCTCTCTCTCTCTCTCTCTCTCTCTCTCTCTCTCTCTCTCTCTCTCTCTCTCTCTCTCTCTCTCTCTCAGTTTTATGCCTTCCTCTGTCTTTCATTTTGCATAACACTTCAACCTTTGAAAAGACGTCTCAGTCTTTTCATCAACGCTGCATTCCATCGCAAAAATATGGTACACTGACATAAAGGAATGCCGTGATTATGCGTATCTATTATTTAAGAAAAATTTAATTTATTTTGTACAAAATTATACTACAATAAAGAAAACGAAAATTTTCTGGGTTATGTAGCCTTTGGTAGACGAGACAAAATGTGAATCGGTATGGATAATTTCCAGGACTATTTTTGTTCTGCAACACAAGGATTGATCCAAAAACAAAACAAGCTGAACGGTACAACATGGGTGATCTGGCTGCTAAGTTATAACAACAAAACTGAATCAGTCTAAAGACGAGTGAAGAGTTTTCACAGAATTAATTCGGTTTAAAGAATTAAAGTAACCAAACTCAGTACTGTTTTTCACCGAAAATAAATGTGTATTAGATATTCCGCATAGAACAAGGTTAGATTGGAATAAAGCTAATTTAAATATTTCATAGTAATTCATTAAATTAAATTCAATATATGTAATTTTCCTCATTTTGTTCCAAAGACAAATTGTTTACGTTAGATTCTGATTAGATTAGTTAACTTCACTATTTGCTTTTGAATTAGTTTATCAAAATAGTAAACACAGTAAAGGAATTTAAATAGCAGAAAAAGCAAGATTGTTTAAATATTGACATAATTAAAACGTCAACTTACAAATAAGCAATAACTGGTTAATAGCTCTCGGGTTCAGCTGAGTAAAATAAGATTATGTTGAATCTGCTTTGAAGTTGATATTTACTTTCGTTAGACTGTGTCTCTATCTCGTATTTATAGTTTTAGGTACAGTCTCTGTATGGCAACCTTTTTCTACAAAAATTGAGTTTCTCAGCTTATTCTGACAACTAATTTGACAAATCTGCACAAAGTACATCTTGATATCGGATCTCATTAAATAATTTCATTATACGAAAGTGCTGGGTTTGTTACAACGTCAAAGTTCTATTATTAGTACCAAAACCAAACACTATAATAATAATAATAATAATAATAATAATAATAATAGCATCCAATACTTAGTCATCTGCTATTTATTACTCGTCACAATTCTACCAACACACCGTGTATAGTAACTGTTGCGATTGTATGGTGTTAAAGTAATCAATTCAACAAATAATTTATTCCACTGAAAACAAATTGAAAATTGAAAAGGAACTTACAGTATTTTGAATTAAATCCCAAATAGTTCTAAAAGTTCTATCACAAATCCAAATGTATAGAGTTCTAAATGAATTCCAATACTGAATGTGCTGATGTGCCTGTAGTCTCGAATGTGCTAACGTGCCAATGATCTGTAATGTGGCGATGAGTTAAAATTTAGTTTGATTGTACCCAAAATATAATCCAAAATGTCCTTGACTGGATTCACTATAATTACAAATTAATGTTTCACTCCAAGAATATTATTGAGCACTTTGGAATTCCAATGAATAATAATTTGAATAAATAAATCAACTCAAATTAAAACCTGAACACAACAATAAGACTGATTCCGCTTTTGATGTTAAGGCAAGAATGAATAATCACTGGATAAACAACTATATACATTCCTCCATTTGACCTATTTCGCAATAACCATTTTCTGGAAATATTATGTCAACTTAATGGAAAATTTCTGGAACTATATAAGGTCAGAACCAATACTGTATCTTTAGCTCAAACAGAAGTAAACATGTTTACAATTAATATCTCAATATTCAATCCACAATCATACATAAATATCAACTATGTATTATGTTGCTTACAAAATAAATGTCACCAGTTGTGTAGACCATTAACTTGATTTTGGACTAAGGTCAATTACAAAATACAGATATAGATAACATATTATCATTGAAAAAGCCAAAGAAACATGAAAGCTTTATAAAGTAAAGATTTCTTTTAAACATAAGTCAGATATACATATGATGCTATAATTGTTATAATTACATAGGAAGATATCTTATGAATTTCACAAGATATACATGAAGCAATATATTACTTCCATAAATGTGAAACTGCATCTGCTATTAGATTGTCTTTTCCTTTGATGTGCCTAATGTCAATATTGTATCCTGCAACATCAAACTATATCTCAATAATCGCTTATTTTTGTGTTATTATGTTGTTTACAAAATAAATATCACTGGTCAGGTAGACAGATAACTTGATTTTGGACTAAGTTCAATTACAAAATACAGATATACGTGACATATAATCACCGAAAAAGCCAACAAACAACAAACAATACAAATTAAATATACATAACAGCAACCAATACTAATATGTTTCGCCTAATATCAGGCGCGTCGGCCTCTTTCTCCAAAACTTATTTCTCCTCATCCATGCGTCTTTTCCGGCCATCTGTCGCTTTTTCTCTTGGATCTTCTTTCAGTTTTCATAAAGGCGTGGGAATGCCCCCCACCCCTTTCCCGCTCAATCGCCTTCTTCTCCGCCCATACCCTTTTGACGATGGTCACTTCCTCATCTAGCATTTCTCTGATAAGCCCTTTTGCTGAATTTAATGCATCATATCTATCTTCATGTGTTCGAAGATGGGGTGGACCTGTAATTCTTCCACCCGGCTCAGAAGGTGTTCCGCTCAGTCCAAAATTGCCATAGCTGTACCCAGGTTGCCGACTGTGCAGTGCTTGCTTGCCATTCTTCTTTAACACAGGATCGACGATGAAGGGTAAGACTGAGGAACACCACCTTAAGAATCGCTAGTTTTTTTTTATATGCTTTAAGCAAAGATGTGAAGGAAAACACCAACCAGATTCGATACACTGACTTGAAGAAAAACACATGTAGATGTTGTAAGTTCTTATTTTTTACATAGGTTCAACGCTTAGCAAAGTTATGTGTTGTTTATAAATACGCATTAAACCCACTGAAGTTGAAGGCAGAATGCGTATTAGTTATTTGTGGAAAACAGACATGCACAAGTATACAAAAGCATGCACTGGCAACAAGTTAACTAGTATCTCGTTTCTATGAGATTTGAGTGGTCATGAAAAGGGCCGTTGATTGTCGTTCTTGGACGCTGACAAGTTACCAACCACTATATCTAGGTCTCACCATGCATTTGACTACAGCGCAGCAGGGTCTTCTCTTTCTGTAGGAGACAGTGACCTTATATATCCCCATTTTCCGTTCATTCACCTCTTCTCTGCTGCTGCTGCAATTGCTTCTGCTGTTGCTGTAATTCTTCTCATTCTTTTTTCTTTTTGGATCAAGAGGACAAGTTCCCTTGATCTTCTGACGTCTTGAAGAAAATGGCGATCTTCCTCTTCATTTTCCTCTCGATTAAGTGATATCTTCCCCTGTGCATATTTGGCTTAGTAATCCCACTAGCTGAAACATCAAAGATGAAGAGGATTGGGGCTACTTCCTTTCTCTTCATCTACAAATATCAAAACATTAAACATGAACGTATATGTAAAGTTGACATCATTGTGGAGTTCAACTAGACTTCCAGTGATCAAATACAGTGTCGTTTTTATATTCATGCACACTACGTTTCTATTTTAAATAAAATAGTCATAATGTTCACAAAACCACCTTTCAATTTTATCATCGTTTCTAAAGTTGTCGTTTGTTAAAACAAGTCACTAAATATTCAAAGAGCATATAAAGATTGCGTTGTTGAAGAAACTACACTTAATATTTCCACAGATAATGAAATCTGATCCTTGTAATCTCACATTATTGAATTGCGTGGATATACCATCTCTTCTCGTAAAATCGACGAGGTAGTCCATAAGAGTCAAAATAGTCCACATTATCGTAGTTGGGAATGATGTTTGGGCGAAGGCTGCTGTACGTGTTGATGACATACACATAATCAGTGACATTAGGATTAGGAGGTAACTGAGGTGTCTGGTGTCTTAAGTTTTTCGCTGAGAAAGCTCATCTTTAGCACACAGCACTGGATTCTAAGCAATTGTATGTGAACTGTGAGTCAGAAGGAGTTACCAGGTATAAATTCTTTTCACATGTAATTAAGTCATCAGTTCACAATTGACCTTTTCCTTGAAAATATGCCAGGTAAGTCGTTGAACTGGTAGTTTTTGGACAATGTTGCAAGAGAGCTTCATATATTTAACTTAAACAAGTCACTGGAGGTAATTAATGGTCACTCAAGTCTTCATACCACTTTCTTTTTAAACAGTATCTTTAAAGATAAGAACCTATGCGTCTTTCAGACACTATTTCAACTTATCGTCTTGACTCATCATCAAACGTTTGTCGTGTTGTTTCTGACTCGGCTGATTGATTTGACAACATGGCAATATTCTTTGACAAAGCATGTACTTGTTTCAGCCAAGTAACGAGAAAACCAGGAGAGTAAGTGTTGTTCTTATTCTGGTCTTCGTGACATCATGACAGTCTTGTTTGTCTTGTTCACACGTGGTCTGTGGATGCTGTTATTCTTCTGCACAGAAAACTTCCTCTTTCCCATCTCCATAGGTTCGAGTTCCATCTCTTTTTCATAGTGTGGGATCATTTCTCTCTAACTGTTCATTTTCTGACCATCGAATTCTGCATAAACGATGACGTTCACAGCGTTCGCCAGTGATAATACAAAGTGAAGTTCCACACGAAATTTGCCCGATATTAAAGGGTGGATGTGTCCATCGTCGCTGCTTGGTCTGGAGAGATATCAAATCCCCATAAATATATCCTCCTGCATAATCGTTGCACGAAATGCCGTGGCTAAGATTAGTTTGAAACAATTTCAAGGAAGATCTGAAACGATTTTTCTGGGCAAGTGTTCCGATGTTCTCATCTTCCATCTCTGTAGCTGTTTCTGTCATCGTCTTTGTTGCGTTTGTATTTCCTAGCTTATCATGACATTCTTGAAATCTATTAGAATAGGTTTAACCATCTCGTCTAAAGCGTTCTGGTGAAACAGTTGAATATGTGGCAATAATCATCTGAACGTTTGCGATTGTTCCGTTTCTGACAAAGTTAATTTTTGTCCGTCCATAACATCGATGGTTAGAAGTATCAAGCCTTTCTAGAAAACTGTGTCCTTTTTATTTTATTTTCCATTTTATCACTCGTTCTAAAAGAGGTCCAGCAATCGATCCTAAGAAAGGAGCAGCTCGTTTTAACAATGGTCTTGTAAGTAGAGATAGTAATCCACTTCGTCGTATCAACTTAAATATGGACACTACTCACGATGAGGTGTTTTAACGGACTAAATAGCACCAGTTATTATACATAGAAATCCTTTAAATTTTCTAACATATCTTTTATGTCCTGTACTTTTGTCTTAGAAGAAGTCACCTTTTTTGCTTCAGGAGTAACAGCTACAGCAGTTAAAGACGTCGTCAACGGAGTAGAAGTTCCTTCAGAGAAGGATTTCCATCTGATCATCAAATTGGGAAGTTGAACGAGGTTTTCTTGAATATGTGCGCGTTCTAGCAACAGTACCTCTCCTTCTGAAGGGTGTTTTTCTTTGGGCTTTACTTGTTCTGCTGCTGCTTCTTTTTCTTTTAGTTGATTTGGTATTTTATACTTCGGCATTAGGATCCGATTATAAATTGAGTAAATAATAAAACCTAATAAACAGCCACATGCACCTGGATTCAAAATGATTTGGATCTCTTGTTTTGTTTTTTTTTTTTTTGCTTGAGCATCAATTCTTAGCTCCGAAAGGTGAGACAAAGCTAATTTATTTAATTTTATTTTATATTTTTTTCAAACGTTTGGTTGGATGTGGTATGCCCATAATTCCTTGAAGTCATTGATATGCTGTCGAAGTAAACCATCTTAAGATTTCTTTGAGACTAGCTTGTAACAAATGGAAATGTGCTTGTGCATTTATTGCCCGACTCAGTGCAGAAATCAGTTTGGTAAGCAGATGAAATTTAAAGGAAGTGATGTTGAAAACTGAAAAGAAGTGGATAATGATTATTTCATCGTCTTTTTAGGTAGATAAAAACGAGGAAGGTCATATGTAAATCACAGGACCTTCTTTTTGACACCAATCGTGAAACAAAGTTGCACGAAACCTCAAATTGCGAGTGGTAGGTTTTAAATCAGTGAGTAATTTGAATTGTCAGGCTCGTAATTTAGACAAGTTTTTCCTAACTGTTTGTCTAACATTTGAACTTTTAGACAACACCACATAATGTGCATTAAGGCTAATGGTGCGCTTTTTTGTTGAAAAGAAATTTGAGCAAGGTAAAGAATACTGAAATTACGATGATGTGTTTTTCGTGCA
This sequence comes from Megalonaias nervosa, assembly GCA_016617855.1. Taxonomy (NCBI): domain Eukaryota; kingdom Metazoa; phylum Mollusca; class Bivalvia; order Unionida; family Unionidae; genus Megalonaias; species Megalonaias nervosa. The sequence goes on along the minus strand of JAECUM010013204.1, from coordinate 4,071 downwards.
TGCAAAATCTTAATTTCTTTCTGCTGTTAACTTGTCATCAAAGCCCTAATCCCAAAGTTCTTTCCGAGGAATTAATTTTACAAATGAAATGGCTTCTCCTTGACTTTCTTAGAGCAACATGGAAGGTACACTGTGAAGTACGATCGAACAATTTTTATTTGTGTTCAGTCACGTGTTTGACCAATGCAGTTTTGTCTGAACCAGCTGGTCAAGTAATCTTTATGTTAAAAGGATGATGAAGATACATTGCCTCTCAGCTTTCACGACCTGGCTTATTATCCATCACTTTGAGAAGGAATGATGCAGCCATAACAAATGTGTTTAGAATTTTGATATTCAATCAACGACACAAGAGATGTTATATAGTTTATAAACGTCACTTTTTATTCTTTTCGTGTTAGTATAACACAGTAAAACATATTTACATTTTAAAAATACACAAAGGTCGTTGATTTTTCTTTTCTTTGATTAGTTAGACACAAACATGTCCACATATAATAATGGATAATACAATACGTACACAAATACTATGCAAATTAAAGTCACCAAATTAGAATATAAACGGGTAAGATTATAGAATTCTTTATCTTCCGGAGTAACATTTCGTCTATACAAACGCTCTTTCTACATCGTTTGAGTCTCTGTGGAGTTAATGTGACATAACCGCTCAGGGCATGTCATCTCAGTCTTCAGTTTCTCAGGTTTGAGTCTCTGTGGAGTTAATGTGACATAACCGCTCAGGGCATGTCATCTCAGTCTTCAGTTTCTCAGGAGATGAAATTCTGGGCATTAAATTATGATTCTTTTTAAGGTCGTTATTTGCTTTTTAATTAGCTTTGTAACAAAAGTAAATAAAATGACTAAATTTTTAATAGCATAATGCAGGAATGTTTAAATTTTGACAGTAATTAAAATGGCAATCAATGACTGTTTCTGCTTTGAGACACATATTTACTTTTATTAAACTTTGGCACTTGATAATGTGTTATTGCTTTAAATGTCGTGTCTCTTTATGGCAAGCAATTTTTCTTTCGAAAAGATTTTGTTCAGCCTATTCTGACACATGGACCTCATTTATGAATACGATCAACAGATGGTTTGAGCTTTGTTTAAATTAAGTAACGCCTCGGGAATTCATCGATGCCATCTCTCAACCCCACATTGTATAATAATAATAATAATGATAATAATAATAGCAAGTAGCGTCACGACGCTGTTACAAAATCACTGAGGACGCCCTTTCAGAAAATCGCCGAATTATTTAATGCAGCTTGAAAAAAAATCAAAACCTTGAAAGTGGCAAATATTAACGTGTAATTTATTATCCTTTATTTTTAATAGTAAGAAAACGGCAAGTATTTTCTTGTAAGTAAAACACCATACTTCCTTCGTTTGTATTAAGTTATGTTTATCATTATGAAATATCTCCTGATGCAATACTTCAGACGCCATGCCAACATTCCCAAAATGGGAATGAAAATAAAAACTAATGTGTGAAAATAAGTAGCATAGTAGGCTATAAAAACAATTTACAAAATTCATCACGTAAATTTAATGTAGGTATAAATTCGTGTAAATTCCGTCGTTGTAGAAAATATAATAGGCGCAGCTAATAAACTGTCTAAAACACTTTGGCAAAATATAACGACGGTAAAGAAGAAAATATTAATAATAATAATGTAGGTTAGAAAGATAAAAGTAGCAAAAGTCTTGTGATCAGAATGGTGATACCTACAGTTAAAACAACAGTACATACAACCACATCAGCAGGACCCACAATCACAACAAGACCTATGATAGCAACGACATTACTTACAATCACAACGACAAGACCTACAATAGTAACGACATTACCTACAATCACAGCGACAAGACCTACAATAGCAACGACATTACCTACAATCACAACGGCAAGACCTACAATAGCAACGACATCACCTACAATCACAGCTACAAGACTTAACAATAGCAACGACATTACCTACAATCACAAGGACAAGACCTACAATCACAACGACAAGACCTACAATAGCAACGACATCACCTACAATCACAGCGACAAGACCTACAATAGCAACGACATTACCTACAATCACAAGGACAAGACCTACAATAGTAACGACATTTCCTACACTCATAGCAACAAGACCTACAATGGGTGTGAAGTTCAGCAATGCTTGCAACCAACCAAACAACGGCTAAAATCAGAGACAGACGCTATAAATGCTGGCATGGAAATAAAAATGAAACAACTAGAAGGTTCTAGTACTGTAAAATAACAGAACAATTAGAAAAGACCTAACTGATGAAACACCTTTGTAAGATTATGGGAAAATATAACTGCTAATTCAAATACTTTATCGCCCAGGAGAAAAAGAATGACGTAATATAAATAACTAAAAGGATGGATAAAGACAAAGACAACATAAATTTTAGTGTAATTATAATTAGGTCCATGGAACGACATAATATTTATCAATACCTGACTTAAGCTGCAAAATAACTCTACTAGTCAGGATATAGCAACTCTCTGCTGGAATAGAAAAAATATACAAAGTTCTGAGAGAGATCGAGATCACGTTAATAATGTTGGTGTTGTACAAAGAAGTATTGCATTCGTACGCATAAATATATTTTCTCAGCTGTTTTGGATCCATTTTGTCAAATGTTTAATTGTTTCGTAAACTTGTCATAGTTTAGATTTCTTAGCAAGTTGCTCTATGGCTTGGCCTTAAAAACGATAGATGTCTAAAATATTGTTGTTGTTTTTGCAAACTTTCGTACCGTTTCTTTCAAGTCTATGACCTATATAATCCCTATTAAAAATGATATATATCCTTCAATATTATTGGATAGATTTACCTAACAAAATCTCAGATATGGTCATTTGATCGGCCATATTTGAACGTGTCCCCGCAAAAATTTTCAAGTCATTCAAAGTGCCCCGCAGAAATGTAGGCGCTGTTATTGTTAACTATGCCAAAACAACTTTCGGGTAAATCATGGGAAACTCTAAAAGAAACTCTAATAGGAGAGTGGTTTTGGGATACGCAATAATAATAATAATAATAATAATAATAATAATAATAATAATAATTATTATTATTATTATTATTATTATTATTATTATTTTATTTATTTATTTATAAATAAATAATTCAGTAAGTAAAGTACAAGTGGATGAAAATTATATCTTCAGCACAGATTAATTGACATAAGAAAAGTTGTTTAGATACTGGAAGACATATATGAAGAGGTAAATCAGGTATTACTGGGTGAAATTTCCAAGCATTGAACTCCAACTTGCTTCTCATATTTATTAATTTAAACTGTCAGCTCAATATTTCTGTTACACGTTAATTGGCTTCACAATCTATCATGATATAGCTGTTTTATCGATCAAATACTATCAGACAGGTAAATTTGGCACGTGTTAAACGCTATCAGACAGGCACATTTGTCAAGTGTTAAATGCAGTCAAACAGATACATATATCATATGTTAAAGCTATCAGACAGGTACATTTGGCATGTATTAAATACAGTTAGGTACATTTGGCATGTGTTCATTACTATCAGACAGGTACATTTTGCATATGTTCAGTACTATCAGACAGGTTCATTTGACATGTGTTAAATCCATTTAGACAGGTACATATATTATTTGTTAAATGATATCAGACAGGTACATTTGGCATGTGTTACATACAGTTAGACAGGTACATATATTATGTGTTAAAAGCTATCAGACAGGTACATTTGGCATGTGTTAAATACGGCTAGACAGGTACATATATTACGTGTTAAGTGCTATCAGACAGGTACATTTGACATGTGTTAATGAATGGGAATTGGCTGTAGGAAAAGTGTCTAAATATAATTTAAATTAAAGAAACAAATAAAATATATGTAGGTTGTAAGTCATGTTCTACAAAAGAATGATTGTATGAATGAATGAGTCAACTTGTTCGTTTGTCAAGCCCATCTATCTCTGTTAGTCGATCTGCCTTTCAGAGTCTTAACCTATCTGTCCATGTATGTGTGTATGTGTCTATTCAATTGCCTTTGTGTG
>JAECUM010013203.1:27500-54880 GCA_016617855.1 Megalonaias nervosa | reverse complement strand
TGTAGTGCTTAAAGTGGAAAGGATTTTGATCGTGGGCTCCGTTGAAGGCTGTATTACTGACGATACCAACGATTAAACGTTTGGGTAACTGTCCTTGGAACAGATGATCTTCGATCTTGGATCGGAGTCCAGCAGCAATGGTGAATGTTTTCATTTCGACACGTCGTATCGGATATTTGGCGGTCGATCTGCTCAATGTTTGACTGATGTCGTTTCCCGCTTTAGGTAACACTTCTACACGTCGCACGTAAAGTCTGGCTTCTTGGATGATGGTTTTGTACTCGTCGGCTTGAGCCATCAAATGGAAAGCGACACTGCTGCGATTGAGTCTCAGGCGAATATCCACTCCGTTCAGCAAATACTTTTCTTGCAACCACATGTCCAAATGCAAACGATCCATCAGTTCTAAACTACGACCTTGCAGGATTTTCCTTCGACGATCGTTAAAACCCACATTGTGAGGATCGTCATCGGCTGTCAGGGCTCTGTCGTTAAACGTGTTGTCACCTGCGGTGTCAGGTTTCCATACCACGCAAGCATCCAGATGAGTGCTCTTGGCCTCTTTTCCGTACGTCAAGAGATTTTCTAGGTACGCTCGGTAAGGGTAAGTATCCGTGCTACTGCTGATCAGTTTGTTATTCAAGTACAAATCCACTTCGCTGAACAAGGAGTGCATGAAATTGTTGACAGGAGCTACTGCGGTATCGGCTCCCGGATTGGTGTTGTCGGTTTTGATCACTTTCAGCTTTAGATACAAGTAACTATTATTCAGATCGATGTAATCTTCGGGCTGTCCTTTGATTTCAACCTCGATGGGAGCGGAATCCACCAAAGAGGAGACGGGATGAAATTCCACCCATTGGGATTCTTGCATCGTCATCATGGTGGGTGGCATGGCAAACAGATCCAGTTCCGACTTGGAACAAGCACAAGACTCTCGGTGCATCATTTTCCTTTTTTTTAATAATCAAAAACGTCTAACTCTCGGACGGTTTTTCTTTTCTTTGTCTTTTTAGCTCTAGGGGCGTGAAGTCCTCTGAAAGGGTGTTTTCGTCGTCTTTTTCTGCCTTGTCCTTGCTGTGGCCTCAGGGAAGCAGGAATGCCTAACTCAGCATTGCCCAGGGCATTTATGGGAGTTTCTCGCCGACCCAAAATGTCTTTGCCCGTTTGAAGCAAAACATTTTTGCCTGCTCTCAAGAAAGCTTCTTTGGGGCTTTGTTTGTCAATGATGACATTTTGGAGAAATTCTTTACCTTGTGTCAACGCGGCATCTTTTAAGGCGTGCAATCCTCGTGTCACCATCGGTTTCAAAATGGGAACCACTGTACGAAAGGCCGATTTGAGCATATCACCTAAACCATGTCCCCGCTGTCGAGCAACTCCTTGGTACACAGGATACATGACTGACAAAAAGTTAGAGTAATCGTTTTCGAAAATGGAGTTTCACTGTGACTCTCCCTTTGGTGAATGGAATATTTTGTCCCAGATCTCCTTTTATAGTAATGTTGACAGTGTCGAAATACGGCTTACTGACGGACAAATAGTGAGGATTTACAAATTCACGGTGAACGGGATAGGTGTTTCCACCTTCCTCGTCAGCCTTCGTGGCAGAATCCACTTTGAAAGGAATGACACGCAGTAACGGTACGGAGGTGTGTCCCACTACGTTGTACTCCACCACATCGGAGTACACAAAAATCAAATTCAGTCCTAGGTCCATTTCTACAGGGAATCGAAAATATTTCGCAAAATCCACGTTACTGGTCACGGCTGGTATTTCTTTTGCAATCTTGATTAACTTAGGGTCTCCACCCAAAATGTGATACAATTCAGGACAAAATGTAATGGCCAATATTTTGTCCTCAGAAAATTTCATCAGTAGGCGACGAGATATTTTGTGGTACTCGATTGTGACACTTTTTTTTTTTTTTTCCAAAGCTTTACTAAACATGAAATTGAACCTCTCAGCTATGGTGTTCACCAAATGTTGACCACTAAAATAATAACCTGCAGGAATTTTCAACAGATAAGTGGTTCGTTTAGTTATGGGGTTTGGTGTTTTAATAAAGTCAGCTACACCACCAGCAGTAGCGCGTTCATCCATGACTTGTTGCACTTGATCGTCCCAAACTTCTATCGTCAAAGTGTTTTGATTTTCGACGATGTTTTTGATTTGTGTAGGGTGAATAATTTCTACCAAAGCCACTTCCCAAGGGGCTTCGTGATCCAATCGGATGGCCTGAGGTAATTTGGCCGAGAAACAGCACAAAGTGTTATTGGGAAACACCTCCATGGAACTGTCACTGGGTAACGTTAAGTAACATTGGTTGTTCATAATTCCACAGTTCTAGTATCCGAGGAGTCACTGGAAGTGAGAGGAGTGTCTAAAAGAGGATGGTTAGGGTGACTGTTGGAACTGACGTTGGACACAAGGCTCCCGTTGTTGTTGTTTCCGTTAGAGGAATACTTCAGAGACGGATTGGGAAGAAGGTAACCAATGCAACTGCTGAGTAAAATGGTCCACAATTGTTTATCTCCTTGTTGCAAACTCAAATTGGCAATGGCGGCACCGATGACACAATACACCACAAAGATTTGGCAGAAAAAGACGATTTGAGTTTTAGGCACACGTTCTCCACACCACACCCACAAGGGTTGTTTTTGTAGATCTTGCAGAGAAGAACTGGGGGAAGGAGTGGTCACTGCAGTAGCTGAGACCGTGTTGAAGGGCATGATGGTCACTTCTTTTTATAGTCGATGAGTTGCGAAGCGTCGATCCAAGAGTCAAAACTGGGAGGATATCCTTTCCAACGTAATTTGACTTCTTTGACACGACGTTTTCCCACTTTACGAGTTCTTCGATTGAGAATGCTTTCGATCTCGTACACGTCGTCTTCTTTTTTGGTCACACGTTGTAACTCGGGTAAGTAAAACGTTCCTTTTAACACTTCCCCGTTCATGTCCTCTAATTTATAGACGGGAGGATAACGACCACGTACACGTTCAGTGACACGAAACAATTCGGTGGTCCAATTGGGTAAGTAACCTTTGTCGAAAGTGCGTTTGGTTTTGCCAATGCGTACCCAATCTCCTGTGGCTAACACTCCACCTTTCTTGGGGCCAGTTACCGTCGGGGACGGTCCAAACAGGCGCTCGAAGACGGTCACTTCGTTGTCGGGAGTCACTTCTTGGGGGGCACGTCCAATGCTCCGATGGTAAGATTGATTGTACGATTGAACGAGGTGTGGCAAGACGTCAATGCACTTGAGAGTGTGTTGATGCGTAAAATATTTCCACATGCGTTCTTTCAAAGTGCGTTGAAAACGTTCCACGATGCTAGCTTTGGTTTCGGGATTTTCGGTGGTGAAAAAATGAATGTCACGTTTCTTCAATTTTTTTTGGAAAGCTTGGTTTAGAAATTCGGTGCCTTTGTCGGTTTGCCATCAAAGAGGGTGACGACCACTTTGTTTCAACACCAGTTTGAGGGCTCGCACTAACTCACTGCTCGATTTGGAAGTCAATGGTACGACTCAAGCAAATTTGGAAAAGACGTCGATGACCCAAAACAAATATTTATAGCTACGATTGTAGGTGGCTAAATAAGAGACATCGGCTAAATCGGCTTGCCATTGGTGATCGATACCCTCCACTTGGGTGCGACTTCTGGAAAATTTTCGTCGAATGGGTTTGTGTAAGGTGTACGTGGCCTGTTCTTGTACCCAGTGTTGCACCTGAGGTAAACGGATACTTTTCAGTCAAGTTTTGGCAGCACGATACAATTTCTGAACTCCTCCGTAACCAGCAGGATCAGAAGGATCGTAGTAAATGCTGGTTAACACCTTCTCCATGTTTTAATAAGTGATCCAATTTTCACGAATGCTAGTCTGAATGGAAGGAGGGGGTGGTTTGGAAACGGTCTTACGTGTCCGATGTGCCACGGGCGTAGAAGTGAAAGGTAGTGGTGGTGGTGATGGTGGTAATGGAATGGCTTTGGTCTTCTTTTCTTTTTTCACTTCTGGTTTCCCTTCTTTCTTTTTCACCTCTGTCGAAGGTGGAGTAGACATCATCTTTTTAACCCAAGCTTTAAGTTCTTCTCGTTGCGGTGTAGGGGAAGGTGTCAACAAGGACGCTGCAATCTTACTAGGAATGGGAGCTGCTGACGGTGTTTGAAAAACTTCTCGTGCCTCTTCTTCCTCAGACCTTCGTGGGGTTGTGTCTGTCTTGACCGCTGGTGGTAGTGGTAGTGGTGGTGGTGATGGACTTTTCATCAAGGCCTTAAAATCTTTCAGAGTGGGTGGAGCTGTTTCGTCTAAAGCTTTCTGGCGAAAGAGTTGCAGTCGTTGCAACAACTGTCCGTACCGTTGCGATTTTTCCGTTTCTGACAAATCGCTGCGATCCATCAACGATTGCAGTTCGTGCTGTATCTGGGACATCTCGGTCAAATGAGGATTGGGAGGTAAATGTGGGGTTCGTTGTTCTTGCCAACGATGGTATTCCATCCATCGTTTGTAAGGGACTAAAGCTAGTTTTCGTCCTTCCATCAGATTTCAAGGATCACGTCTGAGATCTTTTGATTTCAGAGGTCCCTTTTATCTTCTTGGTCTTTTATTTTTGAATTATGGCAGGTATAATATGTCCCATGGCACTCAGTATAGGTTTCGCTACATTGGTAATAAGTCCTAACAGGGGTAAAAATCCTCCACGTTGCACCAACATCTTTTTCTTTTGACCAATGGGTATTTTCTTTTGGACCATTTGGCGAAGAACGTGTCGATGTTTGGCTAAGCAATTTTTCTGATGTTTAGTCAAAGGTATTGTGCCTTTCAAGACGTTCAGACAACATTCGCTCACCGTATCGATGACATCTTTGGAGGCCGTTTGAATGAGTTTTTTTCGCATGGGTGGAGGAGCTTTGGACAGGACAGACAACATGTCCCAATGTTTGACCAAACGAGGAGGCAGTCCTTTCCTTTTCTTTCCTTTGGGGGTAGAAGAGGAATGTCTTTTGCGGGGTGACATCTTTGTTTGTTGATTCCGGGACACACACCAAAAATACACTAACGTCGATGACTTGTCACACAGCCTTTTATCCTTTTGGGGGACTATCGCTTTGTCATAAAGGTGACGATGTGTTTTCCAAAATCACCAAAGAATCCTCCTCTTTGGTGACTCCTCTTTTTCTTTGGACGAGTGTGCCTTTTCTGGGGGTGACGTCGATGTTTGACTAAGCGTTTTTTCGCATGACGAGACTGTCTTTTTCTTTTCCCTTTCTGGACAGAAGAACGACGATGAGGGGACATCTTTTGATCCACAACATACACTAAAGTCCATGGTTTCACATGCGTCTTTTTATCTTATTTTTTTTGGAGCCTGTCCTTTACCCTTGTGACAAACTTGTCACCTATCTTATCGAATTCAAGGAAAGGGCCAAAGAAACCTCCCTTTTGGTGGCTTCTCCTTTTCTTTGGACGAGTGTGTCTTTTCAGAGAGTGTCGCCGATGTTTGACTAAGCGCTTCTTAGGATGACGTGACTGTCTTTTTCGTTTTCCTTTTCCTTTTTGGACCGAAGAAGAAGAACGACGATGGTAACGGTGTACACTTCTTGGAGGGAACATCTTTGGACGTGCAGTAGCACAAAAAATACTGATCCGTATGGTTTGCCTCAGGTCATTTTATACTGGAATGCGTCGCCACTGATTGTCTTTACGTCGTATCAACTTGATGACAGGTAACACACGCCGTGGAGGAGTTCGCAACGGACTAAATCGAGACAGTTCTTGCTTGGACAAATCCAGTAAACTCTGTAACACACCCGTTCTCTCTTGGACTTTGACTTTGGGGGCAGGTACTTTGTGAGCCGCGGCTACTGCCGCTAAAGAGGAAGAGGGTGTCACTGCTGGAGGAGAAGTTGTTGGAGACACTCTCTTGCGAGTAAAAGCTGTTTTCTGTGGGCTTTTCTTTTTCTTTTTCTGAGGTTGTGACCTGGTCTTGACACCCTTGCTCTTTTTCTTTTTCTTCTGGGTACGTTTGGGTGTGGCTTTTTTCTTTGGGACAACTTTGGGAGCATTAGGATCCCATTTTAAGAGGGAACGAATGATGACACCTCCTAAAGATCCACTTCCTCCAGGTTTCAAAATGATTTGCTTTTTGGTTTGAGTGTCGATGCGAGGATCGGCTAGTTGCGTCAAGGCAACTTTGTTTCTCTCAAAAAAACGTTTGGTTTGATGTGGAATCTGAATGATGCCTTGCAGTAATTGACGTGCTGTCACCGTAAACCATCGTAAGACTTCTTTGAGACTAGCTTCTAAGACACGAGCACGTATTTGTGGATTTTTTTCGCGACTGATACCGTACAAGGCACGAATCAATTTAATGGGAAGATGAGACTGAAGGGACGTCATGTTGACAATGTGTGAGACAGAGTCCAAGTGACCGAGGTTTTTATAGATTTTTTGGGGTGATTAAGTCGACGACGGAGACGTGTACACGATAGGTCCTCCGTCTTGGCACCAGGGGTGAAACAGATGGGTACGAAATCGCAAATAATCGGGAGTAGTGGGTTTTAAATCCACGAGTAAATAAGCGTGTGGGGTTTGAGTGGCATCGTCGTACGCATGAATCAGCCAAGGCGTTCCTAACTGTTTGGCTAAGACTTGTACTTGCGATTTATCTCTAGGGCTTTTAAACAACACCAAGTAATGAGCATTGAGACTGATGGTACGATGGGCTTTACTTTGTTGAAACAAATTTTGGGTAATGTAAATGACACTGGCATTACGATGATGCCCTTTGCGCGTAAACCAGAGTTTAATTTCTTCTTCGTCTTCTCCTAACATGTCGTCAAAAATAACCAAATGAGTTTGACTAGGGTCAGACACGATTCCGTCGTCTTCGACAGGAATGCCTTCCACAAAGACGATGGAATCGCCTTGACTTTCTCGCAGAAGGCTGTACGCCGATTGCCACTCTTTATAGCACCACACGATTCGTTGAGGAGGACGATCGATCAAATGATGTTTATGTTCGATCAAACGTTTGACAAATTCGGTTTTGCCTGAACCGCTTGGTCCAGCAATAAGCATGTTAAAGGGATGGCGAAGATACAAGGCCTCCCAACTAGTCCGATCTACGTGTTCGTCAATGACTTTGACAGTGGAGGAAGAGGGAGCAGAGACAGTAGAGGTAGCCATAGTAGTAGTAGTGTAATAAAATGTCACCTGTGACACGAAGACAGACAAGACAAGAGTTTTTATACTTTTTCAGGACACGTTTATTGTCATCTTTATTAGTGAACAACACGAAAGACAAAAATACATAAAAGCCATATGGTTAAGTACAGGAATAAAAACACAACAAAACGACCATAGTGGAATATAAACAAGTCTCTGTACAACATTTTTTGTGATCAAGAGGTGAAATCGTAGGAGTAGTGTGTAATGTTCTGAGAGTCTGTACATTCCTTGGTTCAGTCACACAAGGGTCCTCCCGAAATGGTCTTTCAGGAATGTCAATGACAGTCCTGTCTTGAAGAGAGTGGTTTTCCTCGGTGACAGACTGTTCTTCTGGTATTGACACTAACACAGGTTTAAAAGTGACTTTTTTCACGGTACGTTTTAATGTTTTAGGATGACAAATCTTGGGCATAGTGTGCCACTTCTTTAGCCCAAGCCTCAAACCCCAAACTTTTCCAGTCACGTACATCTGTCCAGTGAGGGTGTAAGTCACAAGCTACACACACGTCGTCGTACACATCTTCAGTACCTAAAAGTTGACGAATCTTGTTTTCCCGTAGAGGTTGAGAAGTATCCAAATGAAAGCGCAAAGCTTTGAGCAGAATGAGTCTCTCGTGGACATTTAAAGGGATCACTTTCATATTTTGTTTTGGAGTAATAGGTACTGTTCGTAAAGAGTCCACAAAGAATCAGCTGGTAAACGAAATCCCAGAAAGCAAGTCACTAAGACACACACTACACGTCGACCCCAATTCAATGGAGACAGTTCTCGTAATAGGCGATGGTAATCCTCCACCGTTTGAATACTGTCATTGATTTCCTTCCACGGAATCTGTTGTATCACGAATGATAAAGGTCGTGGCATGGTAGAACGTTTTTATACCCTCTTTTTTCGGCAGCTATAAGTGTACTTTTTGCACAGAAGTGGTCGTATTCCGTCGACGTATCTAAAATATTTAGTCACTAACTTGTACATCACACGTCGTTCAGAAGTTTCCTCTTTATCTAAGTTTACATTGTGTACAAGATTTTGGTAACCCTCTAACTCTTCTTCTGGAATTCGATGCAGTAAGTGTACCTGGTAGTAAAAATAATCACTATCAACAACACAATCCTTCTTGCTCACGAGTAGTTGATCAATGTCTGACCACTGGAACACTTTCATCAGAATCAATCCTCTTATAGCATTTAGGTACCAGTGGTTCCAACATCGGTGACGTAACGGATGCAATGATTCTTTTCGTTTCACTTGTATTTTGACGAACTCACGGTAAATGCGTTCTCTCAATTCCACAGGCAAAGCACGAATGTTCTCTTGTAAAGTATCCATAACCATGTCAGTCAAACACTTCTCCTAGAGCGAAAGTAATGAACGTAGTGGGTAATTTCTGACCACCGCCATTCCAGGAAACGGTCAAGAATGTCAATAAAATCTTCAAATGTAAATGGTCTAAAGCGAAATAGTAGAACGAACGCACACTTGATCCAGACAAATCGGACTTGTTTGTTGACTTTGGTCAATTTCCTCTTATGAATTTCTCGACACAAATGTTCTACAGTCACTAATTGAGATTTGGCTCTGGCAAGTCCCTGCCAAATGTCCTTGTAGATCTTCTCTTGCAATTCGTTTGGTAATCTTTGAAGATTATTTTTTACATCGGGTTTAAATACTTGTCTAGGGATTGTCCAACGTTGGACTCCTAACTCCGTAGCTAGCTTTTTACACAACATGGTAGGGTCACTTCAATGACGAGGTCCCACTAAAGGCAGGTAGTGACACTCTGGAGACCATTGAGCATGTTCCAGGTAAGCGCAATCTTTCTTCTCCCACTGGTGAAGTGAGACACCGCAACTGAAGCACTTGACTTTATCTCCTTCGCCCAAGTAGATAAATCCAGCTCTGGCTAATTCTTCGGGGGTAGGCCCTCCTAGATATTTTGGCCATTTTCCTTGGAAGGTTTGCAATCGACTTTCAAAATCACAGTATTCTGGCAAACGCACAGGGAACGAATATTCGTCTTTCACAGGTTCATTTCGATGAGGGTACGGTGAAATCCTTAGGAGTTTGCTCAGTTTTACATGACATCCGTAGGGTGGTAGTCGCATGGTTTCCTGTGGAGGTGGACATCCACCATGAAAACCAGTAAAGTGAAAAGGTGTGCGATAACGAGTGGCATCGCTTTCACATCCGTCAGGTTTGACACGTACAGCATCACTTTCCATGGTAGGTATGGTAGTAGAAGTAGTAGTTATAGCAAAGTTCCCATGATGATGTGGTACTGAATCACTAAGGTCATAGCGTACGGCATCCCTACCATCGCAAGGCACAGCATCGTACTTGAGTTTACTCTTACTGGATACTTGCTGTGTGAATGGATTCATCTTTCTCGCTTAGCAATGGTAGTCACAATGAACTATCGACCTTGAACGTTGTCCCTTTTTATATGCTGACCAATATCGGCATGACCGTACGGTAAAGTGAAGTGATTGGGAAGCCGAACTCGCTTCTGGTACACGATTTGATAAACTTTTTCCAAGGGTCGACTGACGATTTGGTGTGTGGGTAAACGTACAATCTTGTGCGGTTCGTGGGTGGTCACTTTAAAGTTTCGATCCTGTCCAGACTGCAAGGCTTCTTTCAATATGCTAAAGTTCACCACTCGACTGGTGCGATAATTGAGAGTCAATCCTTTCACTTTACACTCCGTGTGCACATCTCCTTGATTGTTCCGGTATTCGTAGCCATAATTTTTGGGACCACCACTTGCAAAACTTAGAATCTTGTGGTCGGGATGCTCGTCCGTCCAGGCTCCTAAACGGTCTCCTTCGATGACAGGGTGAGGTTGACCCAGGCGATCAATGTAGATGCAACTGTCCGTGTCAAAATACAGCACACGATCTCCTAATAGTTCTAAAGCTTCGTACAGTTTTAAGCGAGCATGGGCTGTCACGTAAGCCGCAATGATGACATTTCCAAATTCGTCGGCTTCTACAAAGTCCAGTTCTTCTTCGTAATTGACTAAGAGCAAGTCCTCACGAACGACGTCCACGTGTTTCATGTATTTGGTTTTGTCGTGAATCATCTGCAAGTATCGGAAAGGTTCTGTCAAATACTCCGTCTTGGGTAAACACGGTCGTTGTGCCATTTTGCCCCACAAACAATTCAACATCACTTTGGCAAACGATCGCCTTCCTTCGTTTTTCTCGATGTGGTCTAAAGTGATGCCTTCCTGCTTCCAGTATTTCTCTTTGAACTTTGTTTGGTCGTCGGGAGTGTGACACCAGGAAGGTATCCGCTAGCTTCTTGTTTCAGTTTCAAAAAGGCATTCACGTAGTCTGCAAAAATGCCTTTTTGAGAATCGTCGCCCTTGTGGTATTTTTCTGTCTTGGGAAAGTGGTAAATTTCGTACACTTCTAACAGTTGGTATCCCAAGTCCAGAGTTTTAAACAATTCCACGCTGACCCACGTTCCTTTCAAGGTTCGTTCTTCCTGAGTGTGCTGACAAGGGTGGTCTTGGTTGCACGTTTCAGCACAAGTACGACACAAGGGAAACATCAGTTTTCCTTGGCAATGATGTGGTAAAACGGGATGGTACAAGTTCGTGGGAGGCAAGACTTTACACTTGATCAATCCTTCGTATTGTCGAATATTGTCCACGTCGATGTGTTCCGTCAGCAATTGTGGGTGCCCTGCGGGAAAGTGGCAATATTTGCACACGTACGGATACAGAGAACACACGTCCAAGTATTTGATTTCTTCTCCTTTCTCCTCGTCGACTTGGTACAGCAAACAGGTGGCATTCGTCCGTCCTCCGTACAAACTGTCCCGCGGGTTCAGAGGGTCCACCAGCTTGTAACTTTCCACGATTCGCTTAAACTCGGGATCGGTTTTCAATCGCTGATCGTACTCGTGTTCCCACATTTCCACTACTTGGTATCCTTGCTCTTCTAACTTCAAGCGTCGCTGACAAGTGGCCTGGTACAAGTCTTCCATGGTCCGTTGTAAAACTGGTTTTTAGTGTCACGTTGAGGGTAGCAGATGGGACATCCGTGAAATAAGCACCCGTTAAACTCGTACACGATCTTGGGGTTTTCTAAGTCCCAGCCGTCTACCGAATACCTTCCGATGGTCTTTTCGCCTCCTCCGTTGCGAGCATGTTGGATCCATTTGTCTTCCTTCTCACACAAGTAATGTAACCAGCGTAGGGCTTTGACCGAGTATTGACGTTTGACAAAATTGGTCGTTTGAGGACTGATGACAGCTAGGGTGTTTTCGGGCATGAATCGTTGACGATACACTAAGGAACACGCTTTGGCAATGGTACAAGCTTCTTTCAAAGGATCGATCCCTCCGTGTTCCATGAACAGTTCTCGAAATTTTCCACAGCAGCGACGTAAAATGTCTACGTCGGAACGACAATATTTTAACATTTCTTCTTGAAAGTCAAAAGGGTCCGAAGCGTGAGTCTGGTACCATGCGTAGAAAGCTTCTCGTTGTTCGGTACGCATGTTGTCGGGGTCGTAGTAGTGAGCCTCAGGCAAATGGGGTAGAACGGCGTGTTGATTGGCTTCGGTATTGAAAAAGTGCGGAAAATAGCCTTTGGCCATTTCTGTCATGCCAAACGTTTTAGGCATGCGGCTCAAAGGCATAGCCAAGTAACTCATTGAATCTTTAAACTGTACTTGTCCCACTTGCATGGAAATGATTTTGGCTCCGTTCAAAGTTACTTTCGGACGTTCGGTACTTTGTTCCGTATAGTATCTCAACAGAAATTGTCCATCGTATCCCGAGAAATTGTGAGCCATCACCGTGGCATGGCGATGACAATCTCCGTAACGTTCGATATCTTCTTGGCTCCACGTCTCGTCGATAGGGTTTAAGATCCATTGGGCAAAATCGGCCAGTGTGTTCGATCCCCGAAAGATTTTTTCACGTCCTCCAGGAATCTTGCTGCAGTAAGGGCAATGAGTCAAGATAGGCTCTTGGATGCACTTCTCGCACGCTCGGTGAGCCACGCAGAAATTAGGAATGTGAATGCCAGTCTCTTGCATGCATTCGAAATCGAAAAAGATGAAATTCCCCTTCTTCTTCTGGTCATTCTCTTCTTCTTCTTCATGTTTGGAATGGTATTTTTGAATGTAGCATTGGTGTTCCAAGTCCACGGTTTGGCGACAAATGTGACATCGCTTCTTTCCTGAACAGACGTGCGCCTTGGCATTGTTGGTACGTATGCCTGGTCCACAAGTAGGGCACAATCTCAAGAGCTGACAAGCACATTTCTGCTGTGAACCTTGCGTCTTTAGGTGTTGTTGGTAACAGGCAGGACTGACAAACGTGCGCTGACAAACAGAGCAATGCACTCGTTCTTGTCCTTCGTCCAGACAGGGTGTAGAAGCTAAACATCCTGAGCATTTCGATCCACAATGCTTGTGTTGCTCTCGATTGTTATAGCCATAGTCACATTTCTCACAGTAATAACTGTATGACAGGAATGCAGTGATACTGGTAATGGCATCAAAATGTTCATCGTGATGATAGACGTGAATGTATTTTCCGTCTTTAAAATCTTGACCTCGAAACAACAGAGGTCCGCGCACTTCTTGAGGGTGAACTTTCAAGGTGTAACGTGGAGCCAAGACGTCTTGCAACTTTTGCATTTCAGGAATGCCACAGGGTGTGTCTTTAGCTAACCCCGCTTGCTGTAACAGGAGTTCTGCTTCTTTTCGTTGTTTGGCTCGGTCCGATTGTTGAATAGTTTTCCAGGCTCTTTTCCATTCTACCGTATCGTTCTTGTCGGCATACGTTTGTCCCACCACGATGGCACGGGCTAAACACATCTTGTCTTTTGGATTGTTAATTTGGACGAGACTACGCTTGAGGTTACGCAAGTTGTCTACCAACATCAACTTTTTTTTACCTGTCCCTTGGGGAAGAGACACGTGGGTCATGTACAGTGTCGCTTTTCCGTCCGTGATGTGAAATTTGTCGTTGGATTGTTGTACGTGTTGAATCTTGTCCATGATTTTGGAAGGTGTCAATTCTGTTGGACTGCTAAACTCGATCCAAACGGGAGACTTCAAATTGTCGTGATGAATAGAAAGTCTCAAGCGATCGTCTTCTTTGGCTTGACATTGCTGTTTTAGTGTGTTTAACAAAGAATCCCACACATCGGTGATGAACCCTTCTGCTTTTTCCAAGGGTACGTCAGACTTGAAATCTTTAAACTTCACTGCGTACGTGTAGGCCGTGGTTCTAAATTTTCTGGAAGAGCGTTTGTCCGTCTCCCGAATATGGTAGTACTTTTCAGGGTTTACGGATGGTAATGGACTTTGATTTGGTGTAGACTCTTTAGGCTTCGATTCTGGTTCACTCATCTCATCTTCAAAATCGCTGGCATGAATTTGTGCCAAGACTTCAGCTACTGTGCGAGGCGATAAATCACGTTTCTGCCTCTTGCTTTCTTCTTCTTCTTTCTTTTCGAAATGATGCGATCGTTTCATCTTGACGGCAAAAAGTCAAATGACTACCTGTGAAACACCATGAACCCTATATATCTGTGTCAGACCAGGGCATATATAAAGGGCTAGTGACTCCCCTCTCAGTATTCATTTCGCTCTCAAGCCGACCAGCACAATGGAAGAACCCACACAGATCGAACTTCTGATTAGAGCATTGCGAGGTGTGATAAGAAAGTTTTCTTCAGACAAGCCAACGGACTACTCTCCTTCCTTTCGAGATAAAAGTCAAGATACTTGCTATATCTGTCAAAAGAAAGGGCATTGGGCTACAGAATGTCCAGACCGTCAAAGAAGCAAGGCCAGTGTCAAAAGAAACAAAAGTCAAGATACCTGTTATCATTGTCAAGAGAAAGGACATTGGTCTTCAGAGTGCCCTAAGAAACAACAGGAGCAGGAGAAGGAGGAAGAAGAAACAGAGGTAGCCTTGACAAAAGAAGAACCCAGACACGTTCAGAAAGAGAAGACAGAAAAGAAAAGAAGACGAGAAAAATGTGAGGAAGAAGAAGACGAAGAAGAGGAAAAAAGTGTAAAAGTGAAGAAATTGAAAAAACAGAGAGAGTGAAAGAAAAAAAGACAAAGAAGAAATCTATGAACTTTTTAAAAGTGTTGTGTTGTGTTATGTTGTGATATTGAATTGTAAAAAATTTGTAACAGAATAGACCAAACTGAAAAAAACGTAAGTGTCTCTTGGTTTTCATTATTTAGAAATAATAAGGACCTACACTCATACACTCACAACACGTACATCATAGGGTTAAAGAAGGGATTTTGAGTTTTAATTGATTTTGGCAAAATGAATAGTCACTCTTTTCGAGAGTATTGGGTAGCCCTGAAAAGGACTGTTGAGTGTTTGTTTTTTTCCTTAGAACAAACTCAGGAACGAGAATCAATTCGCTTTAACTGTCTTAAGCCTTTGCCACGGCCAAGGCCTACTTGTGGACTTGCTCCTGTCAATGATCTAGTAGATATCACTAGGGGTGGTATCTCTGGTGTAGTCACAGGGTTAGGTTGTTTGGCTCGGGAAGGTCTTTTTCTCTTGGGTCGTAATAAAGAAGTCTGATACATTTGTTTCAGACTTCTTAACTCGGCCAAAATGTCCAAGAGTACCGTGACCGTTTGACTTTCGCTGTTCTCCTTCTCTCCTAGACTTTGTTTCTTCTCTACTGCTTCTTCTTCTTCCTGTCGTTTCCTTCTTGCCTCTTCTTCTTCTTCTCGCTGTTTCTGTTCAAGAAGAAATGCTTGCTCTGCTTCTTTCTGCTGCTGTAAAATTTCTCCAATTCTTCTTTCTGTCTTTGTTTAAAATCGTCGACACGTGGTAAAGAAGGAGAAAGTGGCGAAGGTACTGGTACCGGAACAAATTCTTGGGAAGAAGATAAAAATCTACTAAATCCCAGTTGAAATCAACCTCTTCGGGAAGTAGCACTGTGTTCACTTTGGTAGCTGCTGCTGTACCATTACTTCTCGTCTCCACAGCCGGTGCACCCCAATTCATTGTCTTCTTAGGTTCCGTCATGTTTCACAAAACAATACCGCATCGATTCACTGCGCACAGACGCTAGTGTGCCTATATAGGAAATGTGACGTCACAGGTAGCTCTCTTCGGATTGGAAGACAGACTCCGCGAAGTGACTGAATTTTGTAACGCGTGTTGGGATTGGTGAACCCTTTCAATCCGTTTCGATCCGGTCTTCCACTATAAATAAACGCGGTTCACTTCATTCCCTTCACCTGTTCTCGTCACAGAGAAGATGTTGATCGACGTAGAATCCTCTACTTTGGTATCCTCAATGCTGTTCCGTACAGACTTACCCATGTATGTGAAAACAAAATGGACTGTCATCCGGATCACCGGTGCCACTCTTTGGAAAAGAAGATGTTATGTGGAAAGACAAGGCTGTCTTAAGCGGACTCTCATCTACGGACCAGAAGTGAGACACAGTTTAAGACAAACTTTGAGAAATTTGAGGAAGAAAAGAAGACCTATGCGATGTCCTGTATGTTAACGGAATAGTGTTAACATCACATAACAAACAACGGCCCTTTTCAGGGCCACTTCCAATACCTCGAAAAGATCTTAATTTTCATTTGGTCTCCACCCTAAACGAATATATATATAAAACCCTTCCTCTACTAAAAAACACGAACGCTCTTGATTCGTGTTTGTCTATAGCCCTCTCTCAGGTAGCCTGACGTCACAGTACTTCTCTTTTTGCTACATTGTTACCAGTGTGACGTCATGCCACCTGTCGCTTATCGCTCTACAAACCCACAGTCTACTAGTAGCCGCTCTACAAAATTTCCATTGACGCTATACAGGCCCAGGGTGTTCTAGTCCCTCTACCCAATTTTCCATTGACGCTATACAGGCCCAGGGTGAGATTTTATTTCTTGACGCTATACTGGCCCAGGGGGGGGGTCTGTAATGCTAATTCCCATTGACGCTACGGTAACCCCATATACTACTCTAGCGAATACACACATTCAAGTTTCTAGCATATATGAAATCTCACTTCATGGTTTAATAACGTTAATTTCAGTCAATACGCACTCAAGTCTTTATCATACGTGAAATCATCTAAGGTCGGTGAATTCACACGGATTCTCTTAACTCATATCAACTAAGGTAAGGCATAAAATTCTCAGATACATATTTTCCTATAACAATCAAGACGACACATTCAAACAATTCGTCAAACTTATATATAAAGAATATCATTGTACGGATTCATATAGATGAACTCACACAGTTGTATTCATATCAAGAAAAATTGATCTACGAATTTAAACAAATAAATTCATGCAAATATAAGCAAATAAATCAAACAAATCGTTATATTGATATCAACGATTTATATGAGCCTGGCGCAAAATACCTTGTGTTTTCAAGCTTCGCTCGCTTCTACCGCCAAAATCGTGTCCGTTGACTTTCCAGACATCCGATCCCTTAGATAATTATTTACGAGTGAATTTCTTCTAAATTCAAACTCGGAGTCTCCTACATTTGTTTTCTCTTGCAGAAAAGTGTAGACTGACTAAACTTTTGTGATGGGACATATTAAAACCAAGGATTTCGTGTGGGAATCACGCCTCTTATCTAGCGTAACCAATCCGGATTAAATATCTTTCCCGCCTTTAATAACTAGGAGCCAAATTTGTAGTCTGCGTGACCTCTAAATTCCCAAAGAACTAATTCTGGAAAATCTCAAATCTGACAATTCCGATACAAGATCAGTCTGTCTCACGGTTAAATAAACGAATGTTTAATTAAGAATCGTTTCTCTCCTGACACAACAATTACAAATCTGTGCAGTATGGTGATTTAAACACGCGCCGGTCCCCTTAAATCTAATTAATCGTTCACATGCCCAAATTAATCTGCTCTTCATAAATCGACAGAAATTTGCACCCTTACACTGGAAAATACTTTTCTTTATAAAAATTCTGGGACAAAGACATTCAGTAGAAATTTATCTTGGAATTCTAACGGGAACATTATAAATTGTGATTCAACGAGGAACTGTTGCCTTCTGTACAACGACCTCATCTGACGTCATCGCCTTCCATATTGGAACTTCATCGAGATTCGAATCTGGATTCAATTAGAACTGTTTAGTGATAGGACTTATATTTTTCAATTCTAGGATTAATTTTTGGATTATTTTCACAAACCGTAAGTCATATTTCATATTTTTATCTTGTTTTCTAGGGAAATAAATTATTTTGTTAAAATGTACAAAGGTTGTTGGCTCCACTCTTTTCTTTTTGTTACTTTTGTACGAGCCTACACGTAACTATATATATATATATATATATATATATATATATATATATATATATATATATATATATATATATATATATATATATATATATATCTGTGTGTGTGTGTGTGTGTGTGTGTGTGTGTGTGTGTGTGTGTGTGTGTGTGTGTGTGTGTGTGTGTCCCAAATGTGTAGAAACAAATAATATTCATTTATACCTATTTTGTTTCCCTTTCAGTTAGTTTTTGTGTACAAAATGTGTATAATTTTAAGGGTGGCTGTCGTCATTAGGGACAGCAGTTATTGTACTGCCGTTTCCATCAACACATGCATAAAATTATACTTCCCGACAAAATGTAATTTTATATATTTTTTAATTAAGGAAATGTTATATGCACATGGTATAAATAAAAATCAACCAGTGCTGCTCTTTTCAACACCATAACTCTAATGAACATAATTTATTCCTATTGTTTTAAATTGTCATTCAAAATTTTTATGATTCGTTTGTAAAACTGACATTGAATTAAACATATAAATTTTCTTTCCTCTTTTCTTAACTTTATTACCGATTTACACATCAGAATCAGAAAAAGGTTATAAAATCACCAATGCATAATACAAACAAAAACAAAAATTGATTGGTTTCTTGTTGAAATATATGGCATGTATATGCACAATTTCTAGATTCTACATGCATAACATCATTTCAATTAAGTAGAGTGTAATTGTAAACGCTAAGCAAAATATAAGAAATGGTCGCTTTCATACATTCATCCCTCTCTATTTATGTATTAAAACCTGAATCACATATAAGAAAACTACATCGATATTACTTAATTGGGGGCAGTTCCCTTGGAATTTTCACCTCGAAGTATTCATGGTGTATGTATCGGTGAAGAAATGCAAGCAGTTTGTGTATTTTTTTTTTTTTTTGTTCCAGAAGGAAATGTGATTATAAGATTTATACAGTCTACAGGCTTAACCACCACTACAACTATACAGTTGAAGGCATATGTATATTCAGATGAACAAATTTAGCGTCTGGTACATGGTTTTCAGTAGGAACAAAAACACGGGAAAGATCACTGATCGCCGTTATGCATGTTCGCCTTGTCCGAAAGCGGGCTGTTGACTAGTTTTAGAAACTGACATCACGGCGTGTTGCGTTTCACAGGGGTAAAAAGTACAAGCGCCATTAATTTTGTATGAAATTAAAGCTATATAAAATTAGCAGATAACACTGACGCCCTCATATAAACAAATCAAAATAATGATACGTCTATAGTCAACAGTAATGTGATGAAAGAAACATTATACACTGTTGTTCTACAATGGAAAACACGATGTTGCACATAAAATATAGACCATTCGCTCCATTGTTTTTAATTTTTTTTTTTTTTTTTTGACAAACGAAAATAGGTGTTCCAATTAATGATAAACAGAACACTGGAATGCATAAGCGGTTTCTACCAATTTCGAATTGTTCTTTTGAATGTACAAGGATTCTCAATTAATCAATAGCCAAATTAGAACTCGAAAAGTGTGAACTATTGTTAAAACAATTACGTAATTCTTTTTTATTGAGCCTTGGACAAA
The DNA here is from genome assembly GCA_016617855.1 of Megalonaias nervosa. Taxonomy (NCBI): domain Eukaryota; kingdom Metazoa; phylum Mollusca; class Bivalvia; order Unionida; family Unionidae; genus Megalonaias; species Megalonaias nervosa. The sequence continues at coordinate 35,769 of JAECUM010013203.1, read as the reverse complement.
TGATCTTCACGAACTGTCAGTTGCAAATTTTATCATGTTTACAATGGATCAAGTTCAGTGAAAAATGTTAGCTACGAGGGATCCTGGTGGATTACTATTCTATTTCAGGAATGCGATTGCTGACAGTTTTTAATTCTGATGACTTATTATGTGTTAAGATCTTATAAGACAGTTGTATATATTTATGTTATGCTTTTCCCGCATGCTCAAGTCGTCACCATATCTGTATTAGAATATTTGAAATATTGAGTGAGCGCATAACAAATATCGATACTTCAACGGCAAGCAAATTGCTTTCATTTATTATGCAGGGACTTTAATTTAAGGACGATAACAAGCTTACAGGTACACCGATACCAGACGACTACACGCTTGATCATTTCAGGCGTTTCGCCTCGCGGGACGACGAACAAGTGAACGCATGGGGTCATAAAACTTGCAGAGCTCTGTAGGAAACGAGCAGTTAACAGGCGAGTGTGCCGTGATTTTGAAGTAGAAAATTTACTTTTGTAACCACGAGACGCAGACACGTAGCAGCAGGGAGGGTGGACCCTACAACTCTTTTGGCTTAATTGTAGAGACCTTATTTTTTGAAATTAAGGGTTCTTACGAAGACTGAAAAAAAAAGTTTTTGTCTTAATAATGAAAACTTCTCTAATTGACCATATTTTTTCTGATTTTTTTCACGTACTGGTCACTTAATTTTTTGTCGTCCACCCTCCCTGCTGCTATGATTTTTATCCAAAAATTATATCAAGTCCGTTACGATATCTTGACCTTGGATCGTGTAAATTTATCGTTACAAAACCAAAGGGGGCAGCTTGCGCTTTTGAAAAGAAATTTTTAAATTTGTTCATGTCCATGTCGCCTGAACACCAAGTATAATAAATATTTTGCAGCGTATGATTATCAACTCCGTTGAACACAACTAAAATGTTACAATTATCCCTGATTACTTTTGGAATTTGTGTATAGCGCTGTGTAACATAAATCACGTCTGTGTTTTTATGTCTACCTCGTGAAAATATTCTAGCTGGATTTGATTGTTTGTCCAGCATAACATCATCATACACTACTAAATTATTAATGAATCCATCTAGATCATCTACGGATGGTGCTTCATCAATATCAGTAATAAAGTCTATGACATTGTCTTCATGTAACGATTTTGCGTTTTCATTAAAATCTTTAAGTACTTCGTAGCATCGCTGATCATCTACAGATGGCGCTACTAAATATAATTTATCCCACTTCAACCATCTCATTATTAGATTAAGCAGTAATTGCGTCTTCCCACTTCCAGATGGGCCTATTATAATCATTCAGATAGAATTCGGAAGCGCTGGATGGTGCTATCGCGAGACTGAAAAAAAAGTGTACAATAAAAGATAACCGTTATGATTCTAGAATCACTGATGATTCATCAGATAACAAACCATCAGATTAATAAAATCAACACTATATCATGATGTGTGAATTCATCCATTTTCCTATAATAATATAATGAATAATGGATGAATTCACACACGTTAACTAACCATCAGATTAATAATATCATGATTGTATCAGGATCGCGCCACATCAACATGTACTTCTTCATGAACATCTTTAAAATCATCTATTTCAGAATCAGAGACAGCGTCTCTTGAGACAGAGTCTCTCAACAGATATTTATTTACATATTCCTCTGCTGTTGGTGGAGCGTTTTTATGAGACATATACTTCGGTTTTCTTTTATTATAATAAAGTAACATCACCCTGTATCTGTTACCGCCACACGCTGTACAGATTTGAATCGCTCCCCGCACTCCATTACCACACCGCAAGCACGGTCTATTTCCTCTCGATCCTGTTCTGACCATATGGCTGTGATGTAATTCGTGGGAATCAACGTCCATCGAAGATGTTAGGTTTTATAACACAAAATATGACGCCGTCGAGAGTCTGAACGTGTACTATGACGGCGATGATGATAATATCGACGATATCTACAAGCAGGGAATAATTATTCAATATTTTAATAAATTCTACGTGTTCTCAGACGATGATGATTTTGACAGGTTTGCTGGTGACTTCATTAATAAATCTTCGGTGACCGAAATTATTCCGAAATTCAGGCTCAGATATCCGGTCTTCGATCTCGATACAAAATACGTACGTAGGACAGTTGAGTATCTACATAGCGACCGCATCGACATCCAACCGACAGATGAACGAATCAACATCGATGACATCATCGACTACTTCGCTACATTATGTTCTTGTGATCGCGAAAAGGTATTCTTGTCTGAAACTAACAGCGGCTATCACGTTCTCGTTAAATCAACGCCGGTGACATTTAATCAGCAACGGGGATTAACGAATTACGCCGCAGTTAAGAAGAATCCGATGTGGAATGTTGATCGTCAAGCTGGTCTTCATAGTATTAAGCTGAACAACACGCGATCACACAAACCAGGTGCGTTATGTAAAAAACTAATATCGCATAACGATTATTTATCCGCTAGTGACTTACTCGTCTGCCCAACCTGTATTCAACCTGATCGTGTTGAGATTAAAATTCCCAATCATGATACATCCAATGATGTAAATATCTGCGATGAAATCCCACCAGCGGATATAGTTAGTATCTCCACGATACTTACTGGCAGATCCGATCAGCTTATCAGCGTCGTTAATGTGACGGGAAATAGATTTACAATATCGAGAGAACCAGGACATATGTGTAACATCTGTGAACGCAGACACGGATATGATGAGATACGCGGTTATATCGAAGAGAAGTGTGATAACTGCCTCGTGTATATCAACGATGATTATTATTCGATCTGCTGTCCTAGATCGACTGGGAAACAATTACAACTACCGATAAACAATAAACCATTAGATGATAAATCGTCAGACGCTGAATCATCGGATATCAAAAAAGATAAAAGATATATAAAGTATCTGATCAACGCGAGACGTAGATTTCGTTACCCCGGATATCTAATTACCAGAAACGCCGATTACACATACACGGCATTACCGACACACGAATCAGGACCTGGTTGTAAAGCGATACCTAATGACTACATTGACGGGTCCGCATGTGGAATGGGGAAATCTGAATCAGCTTGGAAATCATTAAGAGATGATCAGTCCGTGCTCGCATTATCGTACAGAAAGACATTCACCGAGAAAATCAAATCCGATAATAATATTGAGTCCTACATGAACATCGATGGTTGTATTACATTTAACCAAGGAGATTCTCGTCGGGTTGTTGTGCAATGGGAATCTCTACATAGAATCCGTGGAGTACCAGATGTGATTATTGTAGACGAATGGCATGGCATCCGCAGACAACAATTTCATTCAGCCAAACACAGCAAAGACAGATGGAATAAATTTATAGGATTAGCAACGATATGCAAACGATTAATCGTTCTCGACGCAGATGCTGACGATGACGATCTAATATTATTCCGTGATAAGCTAGGACGATCAACTATGAAATTTATCATTAACGATTACAAACCCGATCATGATAAGAAATTTTATATCGAGCATTCACACAAGAATAATCTAACTTCGCTTCTAGAACGATTAAATGGAATCACTAGTGATTCTAAAATCGCAATATTCACGCATAACAAACAGCGGACCGATTACTCCGTTGAGAGTCTAGCTAAACTCATTCAGCATCTGGGATATCGTGTTAGATATTATCACACCGATACAGACCCTACCCAAAAGAAGTCTGACTTCAGCGATATCAATCAAGCATTCAACGATATCGATGTTGTTATCAGCAACCACACTCTCGAAGCGGGAGTTAGTATCGTTGATGATCGATTCAAGGTCATGTACATATTCTCAGAGGAACTAGGATCTGTTGAAGCGACTAAACAGGCTATCCACAGATTCCGTTGCGTTAACGAAATTCATTATTCATCAACTAGAAAGCGACGTGTTTGCAAACTACCGATATATCGTGAAGGTGTTGAGAAGGTGATAGTAGATCGAGAAAGATTGATCGATAACGATACAAAATTATATAGAATTCCAAACGCTGAAGATCTACAGACTGGGTTTGGCTTTGCGTATATCAGTGACATCATCGACGAGAATAATTCCATTATGTATTTTATACCGCGATTGATTGATGCAATGAGGAATACCGGATATGAAATAATAGAACCACCTGTAGATGATTACGAGACGTGGTTGAGAAAAAACAATAATGATTCTATCATCGAAGATAAAATCGATTATGATAACGATCCTAATGTCGATGAATTTCTAAAGACGTCGATAGGTGATCGAATAAAACAATCTGAGATATCATTAAATGAAGACGATTCCATTATTTATGAACTCAATAATAATTCTCCTCAGTATTACAAATACAATCCTAATGCAAATCTAGAACCATATCAAGCAAAGAAATCGTTTCTCAGTTATATGTTCCAATGCGATGTTAGTTTATTGCCAGCCCCGCAGATAGAATACTTGTATAAAAACTCAACACAGATAAGACGAGCTCAGCGAATTATTGTTGATAAATTTAATGATGGCAGTGCAACCGCGAGAGAAGTATTTAGATCAGATAAAATCAGTCCGAAAGATAAACTAATAATAATAAGAAGATTTCTAACCGCATTGAATTTACCCGATATTGTAACTGACGATATAATGGTAACATCAGTATCGATATCAGGACCAGATCTCAGAATGTGCATCAAGAATATGATCGACGATCCTGATATCTTGCGCGATTATAATAATTTACTCGCTAACTGGCCAAGCATCTTTCCTGAAACAAGATTTCGATCAAATAAATTAACTACAAGAAACATTCTTGAGAAAATCAAAGCCATCTACACAGGTTTTGGAGCATTATTAACTGCAGACAACAAAAACACAACAAGGTCAGACTACACACTTACTTATCCTATGTGGCCTAAATCAGACTTTCATGATGATCCTCGTTGGATAAATTTTATTGATTCGCGACAAGAATTTCATGGTGGTAATGATATCATCGCGGTAGATCCAAGAACCACTATATTGAAGTTTCACATATGGAGCGTTAATGGTTGGTTCAATAATTAACAAACTGTCAGATTATCAAAATCAACACTATATTATGAAGTGTGAATTCATCCATTTTCCTAATAAAATAAATTTGATTTCGAGTCCATCTTCGTTTGATGTTGAATGTAAATGTAAGCAAAGAGAAATGTAAGAAAATGTCGAAATATATACAGAAAGAAACGAAACAGAAGAAAATATAATACGTGGTGGGGATGCCGTCATCCTTTAAGGCACGTAATAACAAGTGTCCTATAAGATTTGTTTTATGGCCGAACGAATAAACTACTAGAAGCTCGTGTTAGACTTTAAGTCTTAAAATATGTTACAGAAAGGAAGTGAAACCAAACATTTTGTACTATTCAACCAGCAATTTATTGCTCTAAGTTTAAAATGGAAAATTTAAGCGGAACTTATAGTATTGTGAATTAAATCCCATATAATCATAAATGTCCTATCACAAGTCAAAAAGCATAGAATGTTCTGAATGAATTCCAATAGTCTTGAATGTCTTGATGTTTCACGATGATATAATCCATAATGTCTTTGAATGAGTCCTCGATTATTCCAAATTAGTGTTTTTGTCCAAAATGTCAATCAGCACTTTGTAATCACAATTAATAATTTAAATAAATAATTCCTCTCAAATTATATCTGAACACAACTATAAGTGATTCCACAGACTGCTCGTAAAACAGAAATGAATACTTGTTTATAAAATCTTTCTATATATACATATTTCTCTTGATCTGCAATGTAATAGATTTCCTACAGAAAAACCCACTAACTCAAAACAAGGTCAGGTCTTGAACTCAGATTCAAATAAACATCTTGTTTTACCACTTATAATTATGACAAGAGTCAGGTGCGTTGGGCAGTCCGAAGGCCATGACTGTAAACTGTCATAAACCTCCACCATGGAGAGAATATGCAGTGTTTGTATGAGGCGCCGTAGCGGACAAAAGCTGGTCCAATCAGAATTTTGCCATTGAAATTTTAATGTCATATGTCCAGAATTCCAGTTTCACGTGTTGTATCAAAAATGCTTGTCCTTAAAGTTCTATTTTCTAGGTTGAGATTTTAGATCGTATCTGTTCAATTAAACTGTAGTGGTTGAAAGTTATATTTTCTATGTCGAGGTTTTACATTGTGTCATTTGAATTACACTGCAGTGGTTTGAAATTTCAATATCATACGTAGAGAATTCCTAATTTATGTATTGATTCAAAGAGCTTATGTTGAAAGTTCCATTTCATATGTTGAGTATTTAGATTTCATGTTGAATTACATAGCGCTGGTTGAAAACTGGATGTCCAATGTCGAGTTTTTAGATTGTATCTTCTGAATTACACGGCGGTTGTTGAAATTTTAATGTCATATGTCAAGAGTTTCATTTGAACATGTTGAATCACATTGATTGTGCTGAAAGTTCCATTTCGTATGTTGCGTTTTCAGATTGTATCTGTTGAATTACACTGCGGTGATTGGACATTTTATTGTGCTTTTCAGAATTGTTATTTTTAAATCGTGAAATGATGTGTTGGTGTTAAAAGTAACATTACAAATGTCCACTTTAACAATTCCAAATAATATCGAGTATTAAGATACGTCATTCGTGCGTTCAATTATGAGGCGCCATTACATTTCATGCATTTACAGTTTGAAAGTTACCATTCACAGGTCGAGAATTACTATAAATTTCTTCGCTAGAGGTCGCTCTCGTGAACGGACCGCGTTATTTTTAAACAAGGGGACTGCTTCTCGTTGCTGTGAAATTCACCAGACGAAATCTAAATATTCGCCATATGAAATGGAACTTTCATCGCAAACAGTTGCATACAACGTGTGAGTTAGGGATTCTCGACATTTGAGATTGAAATTTCAACCACCGCTGTATAATTCAAAATATACACTGTAAAAAGTCGACATAGGAAATAGAACTTTAAATCACCGCTGTATAATTCAACATATAATATCTAAAAACTCGATCTAGAAAATGGAACTTTAAGGACATGCAATTTGATCCAACACGTGATATTGGATTTCTCGACATACGACATCGAAATTTCAACTGCAACTTTTTCATTGGACCAACTTTTGTCCGCAATGGCGCCTCATAGTGTTTGGGTGATCTTTTACCACACCAACTTGCCGATACCCACTTTTCAAATTAAGTGTGGGAACCACTTTAAGCCTGAAAGTGCATCTAACTTATCGTCGATAGGGGAAGTGGGTGCGAATCTTTAAATGTAATGTCATTTAGCTTTCTGTCATGAACACAAAAACGAAGGGACTGGTCATTTTTCTTGACAAATATGACTGGGGTCGACCAGGGCTAGAGGAAGGTTTGATGGTCCCTTGCTCAGCCATTTTGTTTCAATCTCTTGTTTAGCGTCCTTAACTTTCGCCAAGGGTATACGCCTAGGTCGTTGACTCGTCGTTAGGCTATTGCCAGTGTTAATCGAATGTTCTACTAAACTTGTTCGGACCATGTCATCTGGTGACTTGGAAAATTGGAAAATATACTTTTATATTCAATAAGTAAACACTTCAATACAGCCTTCTCCACGCCATTTATATTCTTGCTATTCTCGTCATAGAGATTTATCAAATGTTAGGGAGTTCACAGGGCGTGAAGTTACTTCCTTCCTTGGCAGTAACGGCATTAACATTCGCAGGTGAATCGACCATTACTCTTCTATGGATTCTAAGGTAGCGACAACTGTATTTTCTTTAGATAATGCGCGGTTCAGCGCTCAAATTCACTAAGCACAATGCCACATATCCACGAGAAAGATTCACCAGGACTTTAGCAAGAAGGCGCCGGTAGCAGCACTTCGCTGTGTATATGTGTAGGGGACGATAGCCTTCGCAGTGACCGCTATCCTACAGCAAGCGTACTGTGCATCTTTGCTGCATATAAGGCACAGAATTTTATTACTCTTTACTAGGATAATTTGTTTACTTAGTAAAACATCGCAGTGATTGGATGTTAGGAAGTCAACTCCCAAAATCCCTTCTGATTTAATTTCAGCAAAGCCTTATGCTTAAATGTATGTTCCCCCATATGGATATATACGGTAACTGCGCCAAAATAGGGGAGTTGTCTGCAGTGTAGCTAGCTGTTACTAGATTTATATTTACAGGTGAGATATTGGGGCACAACATTTCTTTGTCAACAAAGTCTTTGCTT
>JAECUM010013203.1:0-22500 GCA_016617855.1 Megalonaias nervosa | reverse complement strand
GTCTGATTCTAAACGGAATCGAATCAATGGCTGTGTAATGCATTGATAAGAATTTACGTTTATACACACAGGATTCTTTTACATAAAAGAAATGTTGTTGCAAACGCTTAGTTGAGGCCAGTTGAATGCCCCATGATAGTTTCTCGTTGACATTTCTAGTCAGAGCAACTTATCTGAATACCTTTTACGAGCTCTTTGTTTTAGAAGTTCATGTTCCTCAACAAACTTGCGGAAATATAGAATATAGAAATGTCACAGAGAGCTCAATTATTCATGGGAAAATCTGCATTTTGCCTTGATCCACGTTATGTCTTTTTTTCAGGGGTATTATTCACAAATTGTCATCTAAATCTCTGCAATCCTGAGGTAGCACGTAGGCACAAATCGAAAGCTAATGAGTTTTTTTCAGGCTCTCCCTCTTAATTATTTCCTATGGAGCAGTCTGATTCAGTCATCCGGGTTCTAATGGTGCATTCCACACCTTGTGACAACCTGTAAAATGTTTTAACAAAATCGGTCTTGTAAACAGTTTCTGCTATTCACTTACATTATGAAAGATTGTTTTATTCCTTTTAATTATTGACCATGTGTCAACCAGAGTAAAGATTGGCAGTCATGATTAAATATACAAATGTGAATACGCAATTATTACACTCTTTCTTTATCTTTTTATTTAAATCTTAATACTTGATTTTTTTTTATCGTAATATTGGTGAATCTCAGATGTTAGAAATGGAGAGGTCAGCGTGATGCTTGTCCTGGGCATTGCTGTTTTGCTAATTGAATCAGATTGCTCATGATGACCTAGCTGCATCTTCGCTAGCCAAGGTTCCTATCTACACCTTGGCGGATCGAACAGATATATTGGTGCTTTGTCCTAGCAACAGATATTGGATTTCTTGAGTTGACTCCCTTATTATGTAATGCCAACTAACCAACAGCGTGGTGCATTGTACATCGGCCGAAAATGGTGGAGGCAATTGACCTAAAAAGGATACTTTGTATGTTTAACATCGAAAGTATGACTTTGTACCAGAGGGAAGCCATTACAGGTGTATTTGAGTGAAAGATATTTGTGCAAACACGGACCGGCAGTGGAAAATTGTTTATTTATCAGTCCATTCAAGTTATGTGCTCCCCTTGTCTCGATCATGTAGGAACAGTGTTCAAATTTGAACAACTTAATTTTGATTGGATGCGGTGCCTTGCAGCCGCATCCAATGAAATTCGCAGACTCGAAGCACATAAATATCTGCTCGATACGCCAAGGTGTAGATAGCGTTATCACATCGGAACCTTGGCAAGCGAAGATGACCTATCTGTGAATCGGCAGTTATCGACTAAGGGAGGATGTGGGCATGCGACCAACTGACGTCTGATCCTAGAGGTATAATACGGAAGAAATTTCATTAGGTTCACCGGGATGAATATGGACTCCCATTTGGTTAATTTCACGCAATCGGTATGTCGGTCCTCGCCGCTTATGGTCTTGCAAATAACAACAATATGATATTTTTGTTAGTTTGAACTTTCAAGAACAAATAATTTTTTATCACTTCGAATTTATTTTTTACGCTATTCAGAGACATCTCAAAGAACTGCTGTTTTTGAGGATTTGAATGAGGGGAGGGGAGGTTTTACTTCGAGAATTGGTTTGGGATTTTAGTTATTTAGAGCCGAGGTAATTAGAATAAAATGTAAATTCTCATGTTATTGAGCTTATTTAACTGTTGTAACTTTCATCCTCCAGATGGTTTGACAAAGGCAAGAAAGCATAGTCTGGCTAGATGGTGGTGTGTAGTCCGGATAAAAGTGTATGTCATTCCAAAGCTTTCTTTGCATATGAATATTATTTTAAAATATAATATAAATGTTAAAAATAGTAAAATATTTCTTTGCCAAATATTTACATTATGTCATCTTTTCTTTTCGACAAGAATAAACCAGAATTGCTTGAATGGGTGATATTGTCTTTGCAATAATTACATAAAATAAATACAGCAAAAGGTAGCATGTACCTAACAACATGCATGAGGAAGTTTTTCATAAATCTAAATATATATATTTCCTTTTTAGTCCAATAATCGTTCTCTTTATCCCCTTCTCACAAGTTTGTATGTTTATGAGAAAAGGTGATGAATCAGCCCTTTTAAACACAGTTTCACTCAACATAACGTTTTCTTGCACGGTGGTTTTCTCAAAACGAATTGATTATCGATACGGTCTTTGTTGTATGTATGTATGTATGTATGTATGTATGTATGTATGTGTGCTTGCGTACTTGCGTGCGTGCGTATGTGTGCATGTGTGTGCGTGCTTACATATGTATGTATGTATATATGTATGTAGGTATTTAGTTATGAATGTATGTGTGTATTTAAGTACCATACAAGTGATGCCAGACAGTGAGATAAACTCACAAGCAAACACTCAGATATATAAAGAAACATAGATACAGCGAAGTCCTCCAAGGATGCGGATGATAAATAAATCCATGTAAACTCGACTTATTTTTTAAAACTGCTTGCAGATCGAACAGGTTAGAATCCATATAAAAATAGTTTGTTATTAAGAGTGGGTTAGAATCCATACAAAATAACCCGCGGATTCAGAAGTGAGTAATAATCCATATGCAACTAATTTGTGGATTAAAAGCAGGTTAGAATCCATGAAATTAAACAAGATGGTTCGATTGACATTGAACGAAATAAAAGATCATACATTTTAAAAGGCACATAATGGTCAACGGGCATGTCCACAAAAATGATTTAGCACCGGACATATCTCACTTTGTTACCTTAGAACACATGTGTCAAACTCAAGGCCCGCGGGCCACATCAGGCCCGGCGTACAATTATATCAGGCCCGAGAGAGAATTTTAGGCAAAAATATTTTTTAATGGCCCTGCGATATAAAGTGCAAATCAAATTCCCTAATTAGCAGCCTTGCCGAACGATAGGCTACCTGATAGCGTTCTCGCTTCGATCAGAATAAGCGAAAATAAAAGTTGTGTAGTGAGTGGATGTTTGTCGTTACAGTAACCTAGCAACGTGCAGTTGCTCGTTTTGGATTGGCGCATAAGAAATGAAAGTGGTATAGTGACCGGATATTACATCACCTTTTCCCGCTACGGCTAATGTGATATCAATCAAGCGTCTGTCGGTAGATGCACAATATTTTTTTTAAAATCAAAGCAAGCCATAAAAATGGCCAAGAGAAAAGTTGATTCTGAAAACAGAGCCTTTCAAAGCCGCTGGGAAGCTGAATATATGTTTACTGATATTGGCGGTAAACCTGTGTGTCTAATTTGTGGAGATAATGTGGCTGTGATCAAGGAATATAATCTGAGACGGCACTACGAGACTAAACATCAAGACAAGTTAAAAAGCTTGAATGCAGAGCAGAAGCTACAGAAGGTAAAAGAATTGAAGAGGAATCTAACATCACAGCAGACGTTTTTCACCAAAGCAAAATCACAAACTGAAGCTGCTGTGAAAGCAAGTTTTATTGTGGCGGAGGAGATCGCAAAATCAGGCCGACCATTTTCAGAAGGAGAGTTTCTGAAGCGCTGCATGATGAAAGTGTGTGACGTCTTGTGTTCAGACAAAAAGCAGATTTTTGCAAATGTAAGCCTTAGCAGAAATACGGTTGCTGATCGGGTTTGTGAGATGGCCACTGATGTGAAAACACAGCTGATCGAAAAAGGCAAAGACTTTGTTGCATTCTCCCTTGCTATCGATGAAAGTAATGACACGACTGACACTGCACAGCTCGCCATCTTCATCCGTGGAGTGGACTCCAATTTGAATGTTACAGAAGAAATATTGGACATGAAATCCATGCATGGGACAACGACAGGAAAAGACATTTTTGACAACGTATGTCAAAGTTTAACCAACATGAACCTGCCTTGGGACAAACTTGTTGGACTTACAACAGATGGAGCACCGGCGATGTGCGCCGAAAAAAGTGGACTAGTTGGAAGGATGCGGTTAAAGATGCAGGAGAACTGTACCGGTGAATTGATAGCATATCACTGCATCATACACCAAGGATCGCTGTGTGGTAAAGTCCTCAACATGGAAGGTGTAATGAGCACTGTAACACAAGCCGTCAACTTTATCAGAGCTAAAGGTTTAAATCACCGCCAATTTCAGTCTTTTTGCAGGAAATAAACTCAGAGTTCGGTGACATGCCTTATCATACAGAGGTGCGGTGGCTAAGTCGGGGAAAAGTTCTTAGTAGATTTTTCCAGCTGATCGAGGAAATCTGTCAATTCATGGACAGCAAAGGAAAAGACTCCACAGTTTTTCGGGATAAAAAGTGGAAATGTGAGTTGGCGTTTCTTTCTGACATAACCACTCATCTCAACGACTTGAACCTGCAGCTCCAGGGACGGGACCACTTGATCACTGATATGCATGATGCAGTGAAGGCATTTCAAGTGAAGCTGCGCCTATGGGAGACACAAATGCACCATAGCAATTTGTCTCACTTTTCTTGTTGCCAAGCAATGTTGAACCAAGTCAACGCGTGTTTCCCAATGCACACTTTGCTGAAAAACTTAGCTTACTTCGCGCCGAGTTCGCACGGCGCTTTAGTGACTTTGAAGCACAGAAAAGTAATTTCGAGCTGTTTCGTAACCCATTTGCCATAGACATGGAAACTGCACCTGTAAATTTGCAGATGGAGCTAATAGAGCTGCAGTGTAATGGGACACTAAAGGCAAAGTACGACACTGTGGGGCCTGCACAGTTCACTCGTTTCATTCCTGAAGAGATGCCCCAGCTTCGTCTACATGCGGCTCGATGCTTGAGCATGTTTGGTAGCACATATCTGTGTGAGCAGCTGTTTTCTGTGATGAAGATTAACAAAACATCTAACAGGAGTCGTCTCACTGATGAACACTTGCAGTCCATCATGAGAATCTCAATGACACAGAACATTACTCCCAACATAAACGAACTTGTAGCCAAGAAAAGACGCCAAACATCCAGCTCTGATAAATTGGCATAAGAGCGAAAATGGGTATGCCAATGATTTTTTATTATTAAAACTTTTTTCTGTTTTAATTTATATTAATGTTTAAAAAAAGTTTAATTTTCCGCTTATTGAATGTTTATCCTGTTCGGCCCGCAACCTTACCGTGGGATTTGAGTTTTGGCCCGCTGAGCGATTGAGTTTGACACCCCTGCCTTAGAACATAACCTGTCTTGTTCCGGACATATATCTGTCCCTAACCGTAGTAATGGACCTGTCTGCCTCCCTGATCATGATGCCGGACAGATCTACCTTTCAGACTTGTGCACTGGACTTGTCTTAATCTATCGCGATAGTATGAGACCAAACTGTCCAGTTGACGTTAGACATATCTACCCAAACTGTCCAGTTGACGTTAGACATGTCTACCCAAACTGTCCAGTTGACGTTAGACATATCTACCCAAAGACCTTCAACTTTTCTGATTGAAATATACAGGTACTCATCCTTAGTTCTAGCTTACCAAACTTAAAATGTCGGACTTTCTGAACAGGTCCATACATAACTCTGAGCTTGGCATTGGACCTCTTTACCTCCTTAACTTTAGCACCGGGCCTGTTTATCTCACTAGATCCAAAAGAGGACCAAGATACAACTCAAACTTAGAGCCAGACTGCTGCGTAGCCCCCACTTTTTGGGGGGTAGGTTGTAGTGGAAATTTGGTTATCGTTATCTAGAGGGTGATCGCCTTCGGTGTTATTGCCCGGATCGAGTAAATATGAATATAAAGTGTGAAACTTATAGGTGGAGTAGATAGAGATCTGAGCAGATATATAAAACAGAATGACACGAGGCCCCGTACATGAAAATAACAATTTAATCAATTACATAAACAACCGCGACAATGCATTACATTAGGAAGATACACTTCTTTTTGAAATAAATCATTCACCGAATTTCAAACACAAATATACCTATATAAATAGCCGATCTGTTTTAAATGATAGAATTAGTTCATCATAGAATCGAGTGAACAATCGAAGTCATTGCCTTGTACAACTTCATAACCTGATTATTTCCGGTTCATTCCAAATTCACTGTGGCTGTTCTCCAATTTCACTGTGACTGTTCTTCTTGGTCCTTTCCACTTTTCCCTTTTCCAAACTCTATACTGTCTCGCCTCTTTCGGCCCTCGAACTTTGTGTGGGTAGGTGGATATGTAAGTACCTGATATGTAGATACTTCGATAGGTAGGTACGTGGGTCCGTCCCGTAGAGCTATTTCACCTTCTGAAAATAATCAAAGAAGCAACCTAAATCTTGTGTCAGATATCCTACTGGGAATAGATCTTTACTCACCTCTCGTTATGTCAGATATAGTTCTATCGGAATTCAAACAGATACAAAATGCTCTCTGGTCAAGCTAAACATGGCAGACCATAAACAAACCTAGTTTCATAAGATTAATGTACTTCCTAACGGCTATTTCAACCTGACTCACATTAACATCCCGCAACACATAACATTTCTGTTCCCGTCTCAATTACACAAATGAATGAATGAAATTCATTACATGGCTTAACTACGTTATTTCTAGCGAATACACACATTCAAGTCTCTAGCATACATGAAATCTCACTTCATGGCTTAACAACGTTAATTTCAGTCAATACGCACTCAAGTCTTTATCATACGTGAAATCATCTAAGGTCGGTGAATTCACACGGATTCTCTTAACTCATATCAACTAAGGTAAGATATGAAATTCTTAGATACATATTTTCCTATAACAATCAAGACGACACATTCAAACAATTCGTCAAACTTATATAAAGAATATTATTGTACAGATTCATATAGATGAACTCAGACAGTTGTATTCATATCAAGAAAACTGATCTACGAATTTAAACAAATAAATTCATGCAAATATAAGCAAATAAATCAAACAAATCGTTATATTGATATCAACGAATTACATGAGACTGGCGCAAAATACCTTGTGCTTCAAGCTTCGCTCGCTTCTACCGCCAAATCACACTTCCGATCCCTTAGATAATTATTTACGAGTGAATTTCTTCTAAATTCAAACTCGGAGTCTCCTACATTTGTTTTCTCTTGCAGAAAAGTGTGGACTGACTAAAATTTTGTGATGGGACATATTAAAACCAAGGATTTCGTGTGGGAATCACGCCCCTTATTTAGCGTAACCAATCCGGATTAAATATATCTCCCGCCTATAATAACTAGGCGCTAAATTGTAGTCTGCGTGACCTCGAGATTCCCAAATAACTAATTCTGGAAAATCAACAAATCTGACAATTCCGATACAAAATCGAAGTTATTCCTATCCTCCCAGTCTGTCTGACTTGTTAAATAAACAAATGCTCAATTAAGAATCATTCTTCTCATGACACAGACATTACAGATCCTTGCATTATGGTGATTTAAACACGCGCCGGTCCCCATAAATCTAATTAATCGTTCACCTGCCCAAATTAATGTGTTCTTCATGGATCGACAGAAATTTGCATCCTTACAAAGACCAATCAAGCTATTTGACCTGAGCGGCTGGTCGATCAGCCTATCTTACCTTAACATTGGACATAGCTACCACCCAGATCGTCATATAACCCCTTTTAATGTTCATGAGCTTAGCTTCATTTTATCTTTCTTCCTGTACACATCGTCTGGACTGTCTATCACCCTCACCTACCTGCCTCTCACATTAATACTTGACCTATTAGGCTTTGTTATCTTAGCATCGTGTTTATCTACCTTTGTGATCTCAAAAGCGGGCATATCTATCACACTGACCTTACCAGATAACCTGTCTAACTGCATCATTTTAGCACCTTCCAGCTTCTTGATCCATAGGCTTTACTCCTTGTCAGTCTAACCCGTCTGATTCTACATGCGGTCCTGAACAATGTTGTAGCCAATGAATCTGGTGGAAGGCTGCCACAACCACTTGAGTATAAGTTACACAAAGAAAAAGAAAAAGGAGGAGAACAGACATGAAATATAAAAAAGGACAGTAATAATGAGTACTTTTTTCTGGAACTCAACTATTGGTACTCTCGAAGTACTAAAGAAATTGAAGATGGGGAAGAGCGAGATAAATATAAAGGATACGAGTGTTTTCTGCTCTACTACTGTAACGGGTTTCTCAATTGTTCTTCTCCGATGCAGACACTTGGAAACGTTCAGAATGGAAACCCCGGAAAAATTAACTAATGTATTTATGCGTGAAGCTAAATAAATAAATCTCGGCTCTTGAATTAGTGAATTGTTTGTTGAACAGCATCACTGTTGTATTTAGATCATGTGTGTGTGTGCGCGCGCGCGCGTGTGTGTGTGTGTGTGTGTGTGTGAGAGAGAGACAGAGAGACAGAGAGACAGAGAAAGAGAGACAGAGACAGACAGACAGAAACATACAAATACAATTATACAAGCTTTTGCCGTTTAGTACCCCGTATCATATCGCACTTCGTTCGTTAGCATTCCTTTTGTCATGTGCTCACTAAAATTTACAAATTGTACCATTTTATTCCACTGATAACGTCCATCAATGGCAGCTATGTTAACCAGCTGTAACGTACATGCCCATCTGTACGAGGTAGCTATACCCTGGTCTGATAAATCATCGCCATCACCCCCACCCCCCGCATTGGTATTTATGTACGTGGTTTGGGATCTGATCTCAACTATTCATGAAACATTGCAATTATTTCAGACAAAATATGTCTGGAACATATCAGTGCACATCGACCGTTTTTAAAGACCAGTATTTGTAGTGGCTCTTTGCTTTACAGTGAGTTTAAAGGTTATTTGTGTGTGTGTGTGTCGTAGAAACTCACAATAAATGGTTTTGTAGGGTTGAGCCAGCTGTAAAATATTTTGCCTTACAGGCTTTGCGTTGTTCAGGAAACTGTACGTAAAGGGAACATTTTAATGACACAACTAGTTTAAAGGGCTTTTCGATGATACGTACAGCATTCACGTAGAATGCACAACCCAACTGCCCATCGCCATTTCAAATTACCGTGTTATATTGGAAGATTGTGTAAATGAGCCATTCCACGACATCGCACGACCAATTCGATGGGACTTTCTTTGATTCTGAAGTATTTTGGTTAGATAAATGCCTCGGGTGCACCTTTTAGGTCCAGAATCCTAATAGCCGAGAAGCCAGTCTTCTAGAGAATTTGTATCTTTCGTGTTGCCGTAGAGGATGATAGTCATGCGTTTCACCGGGCCTCTGCATACGCTGTTGTCAGACCAAGATAAAATACAGCGGGTGGATACCAACTAAGTACTTCATATCTAAATTTAGAGGTCATGTTTGACTGTACCTTTCATTGTGAAGGAACTGATTTTAACCTTGGAATAAATGGGACAGATTTTTTTCTTCATGTTTTAAAAAAATGCATTGTGGTTTGACTAAAAGCAATGTAGAGAAAGTGCACATGTAAAGTCAGTGTTAGATACGGTTACAAACAATGGTTTAATGGCCCGGAAACGGAATCTTGATCTTGGTAAGTTTTGTTGAGCTATTAAACGTAATTATGCTGTACAAATGCTGTCAATCTTAGTGTGTGAGATGGTCTATAATAGCAGTGACTCCCTATAAATTCTTGTGTGACTGGAATGTTGGAACGAGTTCCCCCTTAAAGCTGGAGAAATGCATGCATTTTATATATTGCAAATTTGTAGTGATCTGACCACATCAGGCTTTCCTTATATCCTAACCTATATGCGTCACTGGTCTCTGCAAAGCACTTATCCACAGCCAAACTCCCGTCTGGTCTATGAACTATTAATATCAATGAATGTCATTGCCCAAAGATATTTCAAGGAATAGCTGAATAAAAAATAAATCATCGAGTTTTTCTCAGCTTTCTTTGTTCATTGATTCTCTCACATATTCATTAATTTATCGTTAATTATGTCATCATTTCATTCCTTCATTTATGAATCCATTTTTCGAAATATTAATAAGGATCCTTTGACACGGAGATATTGAACGTAATTAAATATCTTCGTATTTAAAAGGAACCTAACTTAAGAAATAAACGTCTATTACTGAACAGGAACGTCTAGTTTAAAAATTAAGCAACCCATCGCTGATTTAGGAAAGTTGCACTTAAATGAATACAAAATCTGAATTTAGTTCAGACTTTTACTTTTCTTGGAGTTCTTTAGATTGATAATAAAGGCTGTCTTCATTTTTATATTTTCCACAGTTTGTTGAATGCTCGCAAGACGCACATGCCATATTTTGTTTAACCCATGCGACAGAGAAATCTAGCTTTTTTGCTAACCTTACTTTTCTTATCTCAGTCTGGTTCTCAGTCCGATCGACTCAATCATGGTGTCCATGCGTTAAGAACTACTTTTAAAAAGAAGAAACCCTTGTTGTCTTCTGCTGTGCCTGATGTAGCTGTTACAGAATCAAAAACAACAACTGGTATATAACAAAAAGAAAATCAGTCATAATGCATCTTAAGGTCTCTCGAACTTTCATAACACACCATACAAAATA
Source organism: Megalonaias nervosa (assembly GCA_016617855.1). Taxonomy (NCBI): domain Eukaryota; kingdom Metazoa; phylum Mollusca; class Bivalvia; order Unionida; family Unionidae; genus Megalonaias; species Megalonaias nervosa. The sequence goes on along the minus strand of JAECUM010013203.1, from coordinate 11,976 downwards.
TTTTGAGAGAGACAGACACACATGCTCACGAAGTCGAGCTATTTGGTATTATGGTAGAAATTATAGATAGTTCCACACAACATGAAGAATTTTATCCTATCTGTAACTCAGTAAATGTTCAGGTCAGCATCATTAAAAGTAGCTAAAAGTGCCTAATTAGTTTTAAATACGTCTTGTGAAACGAATTAGGTACTTTTAGCTAAATTTAATGACGCTAACCTGAAAATTTAATGAGCTACAGATAGGAAAAATTTCGCGATGCCGTGTGGAACGAATTTATAATAGAAAACACTGTTCCAGACACACAGGCAATACACATCATTGGCTAAAAAATCCAAACCCTCTCAAGAGCATCCGCAAAGCTGGCAACAAACAGAATTATGTTATATCAGACCTGCATTCTTCAAACTTTGTCAAACACCCCAACAAACCCCAGTTGAATCAAACATTGTAATGAAATTGCAGCTGAAAACTCCCGCACTTAACCAATCAGAATGATTCATGCATCAGTCCACACGCTATTCCACAAGAGTAATTCCATGTAGCGTATCATTGCACTAGTAACAATAACACTTGCCTTATTTCCATGACAGAAAATAATAATTTCCAAGAATATCATTAATTAGAAATCTCCTCAGTCACCAGACACTTTGTTTAGATTGTGAACCCAGTATTGTACCGTGTGGTACCATTGTCTACCATAGAACTTTTTCCAGATTTTAACTGATGAAAGTTAAACGTTATCGGTATAAAACATATTAATTACTTAGTGTTATCTTTATATGACATACATTGATTAAATGTGACAATACAGTAACAATATCCAATGTTTTTATGTTTCTGTTTTCTCGTGTAGAACGTGTGTCCTTAGGATCGATAGGTCATATTCTTATTAATGCGCGGTGTTTAAAAAAACAATAGCACGTGACTTGAGACTCTCGTCATGCAATATTTCCAACACATACCAATCGGAACTTTTTCTTGATTTTTTTATTTTCTTTTCTAAGAGCGCCATGTATACATGTAGATAGGTTCTACTTGGATATTTATTCAGAATTCCTTAAATGGGTACAAGACCTGATGACCTTTATATAAAGTGAGAGGCGATAAAAGTACGTGCTGGACCAAGACAAGGGAATCCCTGTCGCGGGGTTATTATATATTATGTATCTCCTCACTCGGCAGAACCTCGTGGGGAGATCAAAAATGAACCACTTGACTGGGATTTCCTTGTCTCGCTGTAATTGAAAAGAATACAAAATATTAATGCATGGGCAATTTCATGCTTTGGTTAGACGGGGGGATTTTTAACTTTATGCATATGTCCGTGTTTTGTTTTTTTGCTTTGCTTTAATAATCCTGCTTACCATATCCACCAATGTGTCCGAATTGATACAGGTAGGTTCCGTCGTAGTGCAAATGAAATTTGTTCTCTTCCTGTAAAGTTCCATGTACAATGCCAGGCCCTGTATTTCCACCCCATTTTGAGTACGAAAATCAAAATTAAAAACCCCAGTTCAGATCTACTTCTTAGGGTGCCACCAATAGCATGGAAATTTAGCTGTCAAGGGAAAGTGCCCAGGTAAAGTAGTCAAGATCATTTTGAAAGTTCAATAAGTCTAGCTTCATTTCTGTATAGACTGTTTTGAGACTCTGGGTTGGACTTGCGCTTCTTACAGAAAATATTATGGATAATTGAGAACCTGGTGTTTTAACTTGCGAGATTTAGTGATCGTCCGTTGTAATTGTTGATTCCTCTTATTTCCTTGTCTTAGATTATTATTTGTCTCCTTTTCAAAAGGCCTAGATGTATATCATAAGTACGATCTAAGATCACTTTTTTTGAAAATAATCAACTTAAGTGGAATCTATACCTCAGCCGATATGTGTATCATATATTAATCGATAATATAGTTGTTATTTAAGTCATTTGGGTTAATGACATTTATATTTTAATTCTTTAATTCAGTGACGGGACTGTAAGAGTACATGCATCTACTATCTCCATTCATAAATAAAGGTTATTGCCAGGTTCATGTCAACAACTATTTCGGTAAAAGTAGGCTAACGAATTAGTTAAATGGAGGTCACGTCAACATCATGTGATCCTGGGAGAACATTTGTTCTTTAGTGATATCATGTAAAACGTTTGGATATTAAAACAGTGTTCATTTGGAATATCTTTGGCTCATTTCTGTGAAATTGCTAGTACATTTATGAAATATAGGAATTCATATAATACCGTAAGTTATTTTTAATTCCTTCACTTTGTTTGATTTTATATTTTAGGGAAATAAATTTATATTTTGGAAAATTCAGTGATTTTGGGGGTTTTGCCTTGTCTTGTTACATAGCTTACGCCCCTAGGACGTAACTATATATATATATGGATGATACATATGGAAAATATTTAAAATAGTATCTCGTTACAATTCAAGCTATCTCAGCGATTTTGGATCCTACATGCTTTGCGACATACGACTGGATTCTACTGTCTTCAACGGCATGTTCTAGAATTTAATACATCCCTATATTTGTATTATTTTATTTAAAGACCATACATATGTATTAGTTTCTTGACATATTTTAAAGATTAAGAATGAGACAATTGTCAGCCTTTGTGTTCAATGAAGAAAGAAAGAAAGAAAGAAAGAAAGAAAGAAAGAAAAGGATGAGGTGGAGTAATTTTGCGGCAAAGATAATGACTAAAGTGTCCACAGCTTAATCAACACCGAACCCGAGATACAAGATTTAACTGACATATTTGATTACGTTGATTTTCCCCACACACATTAATTTCTTTCAGTTTGTGGCACTATTGCATTCACGAGAGTAAGAAAGAGAGGGACAATTACGTGGACTATCCCATTTGGGGATCTCTCTTGTTTCATACCCCAAAACAAGCGACGAATGTTACAACTTATCTGCAAAAGAAGAAAAACTGAAAAACGTAAGGTAATAGAGCTAGAGTCAGTTACATACGGTGCTAGAGTTAAACAGTAAAATCGGATGCCTGAAACAGGAAATAAGTTACATCCGATATTTAGGGCTTATGAATCAGATATGGAATCGGGTCACAATTAGTACTTCCAGTTCAGTACCCACGAATGTAGTTCTAGTCTATTTTTAGAACATTTTTTCCTCTCTCATTTTGGTGGTGATAGAAGAGTTTTATTGGTGCATTTTTGGTAGGGATTTAAAGGTAATTGTTTATTCTTGAGAATATGAGCTTATGGTGTGGTTGTCTGTGTGTATTTTGGCGGCAGTGCACAGTGAGTAATAAGGCCTTGGTGATGATCCGGAAGTGAAATCTGTGTTCCATTGCATGGTGTTTTGTTTACAATTCAGCCTCTCAAAAATAAGCAGGTCAACCCTTGACAAGAACTTCACCGTGAAGTCATCTTTGAAGGTATTTTACATTAATATATGATTTGTATTGATTGTCACACAGTGGAGAGTTCAGTACTGAGAAACAAATGTAGAGAATATATAGTAAAATTAATTGTGTCCTATGGCCATATATACCTATGTAGATCAAGAGTGTCAAGTATAACGGTGTTAGGACAAGAGAGTCCATTACATCCGGTGCTAGAATATGTACTTTAATCATACGCGGTACTATTGTCTGAATGTAAGGAACTATGGTCAGGAAGTCGGATAAATCCGATGTTAGGCGTTTGAAGTGACTTTCCTTTGGTATTATGGCAAATGAATGAGTTACATATGGTGTTGGGACTGTTATGGCTAGGCAATATAATGCCCAGATACTACAGTCACAAGTCAGCTACATACGGTGTTCCGGATAGAAAGCGATCCGGTTTTCTGGGGCAGAACATTAAGTATGTCTGGTACTAGGGTTATAAAAAAGATCCATCCAGTCCTAGGAATGTGTTAAGGCGAGTCGTGTGTAACTGGATGAAGTCTATTGGGATAAGATTGCACGAAGACACTGAAAGCGATGTCGTGAATGAAATGTTTATTTATAATGTAATTGAACGATGAATGAATCTGACACCATACCCGTATGCATAAAGTACGATAATGGATTTAACAGAATGATGCACACGGAGTTCAGCAACGGATAAAAGGAAATAACGTAGTTACTAAATGGACTAATCAGGACATTTGAACACATGTCATTGATATAAACATTGATCACCATGGATGAACAATGTAATGAATTCATTCACAAATATGAGCAAATCAGAACTATAACTCTATCAAGAATGGTGATCAACGTACAGAATTTGTAAAAAAAAATAAAAGATATATGAATAATGTTCAACGTTTCAACCACAAGTAGGATCGCTCCGGTAGCCTAGTGGTTAGAGCGTCCGCCTCGGTTGCCTGAGGTCGCGGGTTCGAACCCCTACCGAGTCATAGCAAAGACTTATACAAATGTTACTAACAGCAACAGGTTCGCTAGGCGCTCAGCATTAAGAGGTTAGTGTTAGGACTGTTGGGCCTTGGGTCAGGATAATGTGACTGGGTGAGACATCATGCTACATGTCTGCGGCATGATGCCCCAGTGCTAGACATCACTGTTAAACTGCAACACTGCAGACATCGTAGAGATATGACTGAAATTTTTTTAAAGCTACATTAAAAATCCAAATCACACACACACACACACACACACACACACACACGCACGCTCAACAACAATTAGGATGTATTTTCACTCATATGTGATACTGAATCGTGAAGTCGTTATACTGGATTGTCCATACATAAAGCTTAGAGGGCTCCAGGCAGGAAAAATATTTTGCCTTACAGGCTTTTTTGTTTGTTCGTGTAGGCAGCCGATCGTAAATGTTATTGGTGTATGTATATTTGAAAATGCAATAAATATCGGGTTTGGTTGGGTAGAGCCCACTGAAAGATTCTTTTTGCCTGTAAGACTTCTGTTTTGTTTAGGAAGCCGCCCGTAAAGTGGACACCTTCTACACAAAACTCGTTTATTCTGATAATACAGTCAGACTTCACTCAGTAAATACCCTGGTTATGGCGAGTTTACAAAGGATGTACACACGGTGTACTGATCAATCAGCCTTATCCATCCATTGTAAGGGCCAGGGTATAAAATACAACCGGTGCTACAAGGTATATATATATATACCCATATATATATATATATATATATATATATATATATATATATATATATATATATATATATATATATATATACATATATGTTTTGACCTGATTTGAACGGAAAAGGAATTACATTATCAATATTTTTAGCTCACCTTGGTTGAGACGTTTTGTATACCCTAAGCGAAAATGATTGGCTATTACCAAGGTCATGTTCAACCCACGTGTTAGTCTGTCGTAAACAGTTTCATTTTTAAATTCATTTCCAGCGTGAGAATCTGATTCTTAGATAGGGCTATTCTTGCTTACGTGATAATTGGAATTTTTTTTTCTTCTACTGCGCTGTTCAAATTAGTGATCACGTGGCCCGTCACATGAGCCACCATGTGATTTAAAATCGCGGCTTAAAACAGACGCTCTCTAGTAGATTTATCAGTCGTATTTTAAACCTTAAGGGCTCAAGAGGTTTTTATTGCTGTTGCCATTTGAGTTGATTTTCGTATTTAAAATAATTTATTCACCCTGGGAAATATTCTACTTCAACGAAATACTTGGATAAAGACATTCAGTGGAAATTTATTCCGGAATTCTAAACGGGAACATTATAAATTGTGATTCAACGAAGAACTGTTGCCATCAGTACAACGACCTCATCTGATGTCATCTCGTTCCATATTCGAACTTCATAGAGATTCGAACCTGGATTCAATTAGAACTGTTTAGTGATAGGACTTATATTTTTAAATTCTAGGATTAAATTTTGGATTATATTCACAAACCGTAAGTCCTATTTCATATTTTTATCTTGTTTTCTAGGGAAATAAATTCTTTTGTTAAAACTTACAAAGCTTGTTGACTTCACTTTTTTCTTTTGTTACTTTTTGTATGAGCCTACACGTAACAAGAGAAAATTGGGTTGCTCGTCCTTGGGATATATGAATTTTGGCTAAAATATTTCAGAAAATTGTTTTTTGAAATTTAAACTCCCCTAGTGTTTAAATCCCAAGTACTATTTTACATTTTGTTTGAAATCTTTAGTGAACACGACAGGCTTTTTTTATTCACAATGTCATCAAAAGTGGAGACTTTTCTTTCTAGTCCTACTCAGGAGCAGTTGGATAGTTTGAAAAAAGATGAGTTGCTTGAACTTCCCGGAAAGTACGATCTTTCTGAAGCAAAAGGTTCTTTAACGAAGCAAGATATTAAAAACATTTTGATTCATCATTTGCTAGAGAAGAATATTTTTGATAAAGTGTTTTGGCTTCGGTCAGTAAGTCTGTATCAGACTGTGACATAAAAGTAATGGAATTAAAATTGAAATACAAGATGGAATTGGAGTTAAGGAAGCTCGAGCATCAGAAAGAGGAAAGAGAAAGAGAGAAACAATTGCAGTTGCAATTAGAAGAGAAGCAATTGCAATAGCAATTTGAAAAAGGGGAGAGAGAGACAGGAAAGAGAGAATGATAAACAAATGAAATTACGATTTGAAAAAGAGGAGAGAGAGACAGGAGAAGGAGAAAGATAAACAGTTACAATTTGAGAAAGAGGAGAGAGAGAGAGAGAGAGATACAAAAAGAGAAGGATGATGATGTTGTTGTTGTTATAGGGTTTAACGCCCTTTTTCAGCACAAGATAGGCTATACATGGTGGCCAGTATTAATGGTGGAGGAAGAACCCTGGAAAACCCCGGGAAGAACCACCGACCCACGAGAAGCTACTGGCAGGCTTTCTCACGTGCCCACGTTAGCCGAGCCTGGACTCGAACTCACGCAGACAGAGGTGAGATGGCAGTGATCCGTAACGATCAGCGCTTTAGACCACTCGGCCACTCGGGGCCCCCAGGGAAGGATGAAAGGGAATTTCAAATTAGAATGAAAGAAATAGAGCTGGCAAGTGAAAAGCACGATTCCATTTCGCATACAAATTCAAGTTTTGACATTACAAGAAATATCAGGTTCGTGCCCTCTTTTAGTGAAAAAGAAGCAAACAAATATTTTATTTATGTTGAAAAAGTTTGCGGAAAATTTGAAATGGCTAAGGGAGCATTGGACTCAGTTACTACAATGTGTACTAATTGGTAAAGCTAGTGATATTTACCATTCAATGTCAGTACAGCAAAGTTAGGATTATTATTTGGTTAAGGAATGCATCTTAAAGGGTTATGCGTTAAAACATGAAGCTTATCGGCAAAAATTCAGGAATTATAAAAAAGAAACTGGACAAACTTATGTCGAATTTGCAAGAGAAAAAGAGCACTTATTTAAGAGATGGTGCTTAGCCGAGAAAATTGAACATGATTTTGAAAGTCTCAAACAATTTGTATTACTTGAAGAGTTCAAGAACTGTGTTCCTAATGACATTAAGACTCATCTTGAAGAGCATGAGATCGAAACCTTGGAAAATGCTGCTTTTACTGCTGACAAGTATTCCTTAACTCATAAATTTCCTGTTGTAGGCAAATCTTTCACTCAGTAGTCTACTGGTAGAAAGGTATTTCAGCCTAATACGACTCCTTCTGAAACTCAATCTACCACAATTTTTAAGAATCAAGCTTCTGATAAACTTGATTCAAAATCCTTGTCTATTCCTACATGTACCTATTGCAAGGAAAAAGGACACGTCATTTCTGATTGCTTCAAATTGAAATATAGGCATCAGAATCAAGATAGACCTATCCCAAATGCTCTTATATCTAAGAGGCAAGGTCACGGTCATGTATTGAAAGCAATACATTTCTTGGGTCTAATAAACCCCAGTCTGATTTTATTATGGAGAATTATGAACCATTCATGCCGAAGGGTGCTATATCACTCTTGGGTGATTTGGCCAATTCTATCCCTATTAAAATTTTATGGGATACAGGAGCTTCTCAGAGTCTTTTATTATCAGGTACTTTGCCGTTTTCTGAGAAGTCCTGTTCTAATGAGAGTGTTCTCATTCAGGGAGTAGAGTGCGGCTTTCTTAATGTTCCTCTCCATTCTTTAAATTTGGCATCAGACTTAGTTTCAGGACCTGTGACTGTCGGTATAGTGTCTACTTTACCCGTTGAAGGCATTCATTTGTCACTTGGCAACGACCTAGCTGGAAAATGGAGACAGGGTTGTGGTTAATCCACTTGTAACTGACAAGCCTTCATTGGATCAGAAAGTTGATAATATTGAAAAAGAATACCCTGATTTATACCCAGCTTGTGCAGTTACCAGAGCTATGGCAAAGAAAGCTCTTGAGAATGATTTTGATAAGGAAAATATTCCTTTAGCTGACGCATGTATTGGTCAGGCTTTTGATGAGGTCACTTTCACTTCTTGTTTGGATCAATCAAATGATATTGATCACAGTGATCTTCTTTTAACTACTCATTCTCTTTTATCTAATCAGGGTGACAAACGACAATCACTTGTCGTCGAACAGGAAAAAGATCCTGAGATCTCCTGTTTGTTTCAGAGGACCATTAGTGAAACTGAAGCCACTGAAGCACCTGTTATTTCATTAAAAATGGAATTCTTATGAGAAAATGGAGACCTCCCGTTGTGCCTACTAGTGAAGAGTGGTCAGTGAACTATCAGATTGTAGTTCCAAAATCTTACAGACAGGAACTACTTAGTGTGGCCCATGAAACTCCTCTGGCTGGTCATTTAGGGATAAATAAAATTTATCACAAGATCTTGACACACTTTTATTGGACAAAAATCAAAAGTGATGTTTGTAGATTTTGTAGATCTTGTCATACTTGTCAAATGGTAGGAAAACCCAATCAGAAGATACCAAAGGCTCATCTGCAACCTATTCCTGCATTTGACGAACCATTTTGCAGAATTATGGTAGATTGTGTTGGTCCCTTACCTAAGACCAAGTCAGGCAACCAATATTTGTTGACCATAATGTGTGCGTCAGCAAGATAAAAGAGGCAATTCCTTTGAGGAATATTAAATCCAAAACCATAGTAAATGTTTTGATAAAGTTTTTTTAAATCAATTTGGCCTTCCGAAATCGGTCCAATCTGGTCAAAGGTGAAATTCTATGTCTGGAATTTTCCAGTTCGTAATGCTTGAATTTGGCACTCAGCAATTCAAGTCAGAAGTGAAATTATGGTTTCACAGAACTTTACTTGAGAGAAGTTTTGAGTCTTGTAATAGAGTTCATTCTCTCTTGCTCATTCTTCAAAATTTTCTTCAAATTACATTTTACGGCCCTTACAAAGTAAAGAAGAAAATGAATGAGTTAAATTATAATAATAGTACTCTGATCTAAATAAATTAAAGGAGTACTAGTATATTGAAAGAGATAGCTAAGTAAATCATGCAATTAATTTAGTTGTACCTGTCCCACCAACTGAGGATTTAAGTGAAGAAACTCAATCGGACTCTGTTGATCTTGGAGCAACAAATCTTCGGAATTCGGAAATTATGAAAGATCTAGACCAGAAACGTTTATATTTGCAACAACAAGAACGGAATGAAGATAAACAGTTATTATTCGAATATGAGCACATGTTTCCAGATATTCATTCAAGGACAAACAAAATGTTTCATGACCTTGAAATTGTAGATTCAAAACCTGTGAAACAACACCCATACATAATGAACCCTCTCAAACAGGAATACTTGGAAAAGGAAATTCAATATTTGCTGGAGAACGATTTTTTAGAGCCCAGTAAAAGTGACTGCAGTTCACCATATATACTTGTTCCGAAACCAGATAAAACTTTCCGTATGTGCACTGATTATAGGAAGGTGAACGGTGTGACAAAACAGATTCATTTCCATTACCAAGAATCGATGACTGTATTGATAAAATTGGAAATGCCAAGTACGTCACCAAATTTGACCTTCTGAAAGGATTTTGGCAAATTCCACTAACGGAAAGGGTAAAGGAAATTTCGGCATTATTGAGTCCAGATGGACTCTATCAATATAAAGTAATGCCGTTCGGGATGAAGGGTTCCCCAAGTACTTTTCAACGCTTGATGAACATGATTACCTCTGGTCTAGATAATTGTGATGCTTACATCGATGATGTCATCATCTACAACGACACCTGGAAAGAACATCTAGCCATGATTCGGAAATTCTTTGACAGACTCACTGATGCAAATTTGACAATCATTTTATCTAAAAGTGAGTTTTGCCGTGCTTGTGTAACTTTTCTAGGACATATTGTGGGACATGGTCAAGTAAAACCTATAGATGCTAAAATCAAGGCTATCTCTGATTTCCCTGTGCCTGTCAGCAAAAAGCAACTGATGCGATTTTTGGGTATGGCTGGATACTATCGGAAATTTTGTTCCAATTGTTCTAATATTGCTTGAACCCCTGACAAACTTGTTAAGTAAGAAAAACAAGTTTCTTTGGACTGATAAATGTCAGGAGGCTTTTCATAGGTTAAAAGCCATACTCAATAGTGCGCCGGGTCTAAGAGCTCCAGATTTCAATCAATCTTTTAAATTGTCTATTGATGCAAGTGATGTTGGAGTTGGAGCAGTATTGATTCAAGAAGATAGAAATAGTGTTGATCACCCAGTGTGCTATTTCTATAAGAAATTAAATAAGCACCAAAGAAATTACTCAACAATCGAGAAGAAATGTTTGGCTTTAATACTGGCATTACAGCATTTTGAAGTTTACATTAGCTCAGCTCCTTCTCTGGTTGTTGTGTTTAGTGATCACAACCCCCTTACTTTCATCGACAAGATGAAAAATAAAAATCAAAGATTATTAAGGTGGAGTTTGTTTTTGCAAGAATATAATCTTGACATCAGGCACATCAAAAGAAAAGACAATTTGATTGCAGATACACTTTCCCGTGTATAGAAATATTATTTCATGTACACTTTGTATAATTCATACGTGTTTTCTTATGCAATTTTATTTTACCGCATGTATAATTTACATATGGTAAAAAGAAAGCTTTATTACATAAATCTTTCTTTTTTATCTTGGGGGGGGGGGAGTGTTACAAATATGTAATTAAATTGCTTTGTGTTACTTTTAAATTCTTTTTTATTTTATTTTTGTTTCATTATATTTTACTATAATGATAATTTTCACGGGATTTGACTATTTTCGAGAAATCACTCCTCTGTTTTGACCTGATTTGAACGTAAATATGATTACATTATCAGTATTTTTATCTCACCTTGGTTGAGACGTTTTGTAAACACTAAGCGAAATTGATTGGCTATTACCAACACACGTTTTAGTCTATTGTAAACAGTTTCAGTTTTAAATTCATTTCCAGCGTGGAAATCTGATTCTTAGATAGGGCTACTCTTGCTTACGTGATAATTGGCATTTGTTTTCTACTGCGCTGTTCAAATTAGTGATCACTTAGCCCGTCACATGAGCCACCATGTGATATAAAATCACGGCTTAAAACAGACGCTCTCTAGTAGATTTATCAGTCGTATTTTAAACCTTGAGGGCTCAAGAGGTTTTTATTATTGTTGCTATCTGAGTTGATTTTCGTATTTAACATAATTTATTAACCCTGGGAAATATTCTACTTCAACGAAATACTTGGACAAAGACATTCAGTGGAAATTTATTCTGGAATTCTAAACGGGAACATTATAAATTGTGATTCAACGAGGAACTGTTGCCATCAGTACAACGACTTCATCTGACGTCATCGCATTCCATAATGGAACTTCATAGAGATTCGAACCTGGATTCAATGTTTAGTAATAGGACTTATATTTTTAAATTCTAAGATTAAATTTTGGATTATATTCACAAACCGTAAGTCCTATTTCATATTTTTATCTTGTTTTCTAGGGAAATAAATTCTTTTGTTAAAACTTACAAAGCTTGTTGACTTCACTCTTTTCTTTTGTTACTTTTGTACGAGCCTACACGTAACAATATATATATATATATATAT